>MU782557.1:53286-135878 GCA_026770625.1 Nicotiana glauca | reverse complement strand
GGAACGATACTTTACTTACTACTATATTACTTGTCGATCGCGTACACTTGCGTGAGTGTTTTGGTCGCAACATTTAATCTACAACTACGTTTGGTAATCAGGGATAGGGTAAGGGCTTTATATTATCCTATGGGGAAGGTATTAGGCACCCCTCAGGATCCACTAGTGTGGTTCCTGACCAGACAGTTTTTGTGAATTTGTGCAATTAGCAAGTAGATAAGTAAGTCTCACATAGCAGGGGATTTAGGTTAAAATACACAAGCGTTTGAAAAAGCGATTAGTAAAAGCAAGGTTTTGAGAAGAGTTATAATCTAAACATGCTTATGAATGTAAAGGGGTCCTAGGTTTGTTTGTAATATGAATCATCTCAATGCAATACCCGTATGACACTCCTCAAATGAGGGGATGCGCGTGGTATTAGCGCACCGGTCATTATATCCATATCTAACATTTTTTGCCCCGTGAAGGTAATTAAAGCGTGGTTGGTCTCGATTCTTATTGCATGTTGTTACCCGTCGCTTCCTATCAGTCCTGGAGAAATTTAGGACTCCTTTTCCTATAAGATGGAGGTTATAGGCAGATCCTCATATTCAAAGGAAAAAATACTAAAGCGACATACAAAACATATAAGACTGCATTTAGAGGGGGAAACATATAAGCAAGTAGAAGGCTCATGTGTACCTCCACAGATAATGCACATAGATAGCATGACTTATATGCAGTTAAGGTCTGAATTTAAAATCTTAAAGCAAGGTGTTTGAACAATAACATCAGAACCTGATTTATCACATGATTCAGAAAAAAAGTTCGAATCAGGTTTTGCCTACTGATTTTAACAGTTGATAATTAAATAAGGTAGTTTCAGTTTTATTAAGAGTTATTACCTAAGTCTTGCCTAGGCTTAAAGCGATATGAAGTAGTTATGACAATTTATTAAGAACAGTTTGGAGATTATTCCTTACCTAAAAGATGTCGTTCTAGTTGCATAGATGGTCATCAATTTTATTCAGAAGCATCACAATGTGAAAATTATTACTTTACTACCTTTTCATGAATCAGTAATTAACTAGGCGTTTTTAAGAAAAATGCAAATAGTATCCTAGAGCATGGTATCTAATATGCAAATTGCAAGGTTATTGAAAACGGAATCCTTAAGGCACGGTTTCTAAATGTACATAAGAGTTGCAGGATTTTTTTAAATAACAGCTTTTATACCAATGTTGTTATTGCCCTAGGAGCATGATTTCTAAGTGATAGACATAAAGCATGGACTAATGAATGAAGTGCTGAAGCAAGAAACAAAGGTCCTAAGAGCATTATTTCTAATGCATAATAAATCCTAAACATGGTTTCTATTGCACAATTAGCAATATAAACTTAATAACATGCTTTCTACCCTTTAATAACTATAGTATGCATATATTCCAATCCATTTTTACTAGAGATCCCAATACTTGTTTACAAATTATTACAGGCCATATGGTTGAATTACATCAGCGGAAATAAATAAAAAATAAGAAGTTACAACTATAGGAAGCCTGATTCTGACTTCTCTTTGAGTTATGTAATAAACCACCTCAAATGCTAATATTGTTCCATAACTTTCCCTAATACGTAGGTGTGTCAGAGTTCCCTAAGGACCTCAAGGGATCCCGGCCAGTGCTTACACCTAGATTGCATAACCAAGAGTAGGTGTAGTGTGGAAGGGCCAACCTTTATTTGTCCAGGTTCAAAGGGAGCTCACGGGTCACAAAGCAAGGCTCACACAAGAGGGCCATAACCTAATGATCTAAGAGTACATGTGAAAATGTTTGAAATAGTTTTAAAAACAGCATGTTTGAAATAAGTTTGTAGAATAGCAGAAGAGTTTTGAAAGGGAGCAAGGGATAGGAACAACCAAACCACATAACAAGTTCAGAGAGGGGTATATGCTTCAGCAATTACAAATAGGGGAGTTGGGGTTGGGGACATAGAGGACCCAAAACAGAAACACATAATTAGTCATGAATCAAGCACATTAGAGGACATGCTAGTTGAGGGACATAAGCAGGAACAAGTAAACATGCTAATTACATTTGAACAAAAGAGGATAGAATTTTAAGCATGTTGAGTAAAGCAGTAAATAAAAAGGGCAACAGCATGAGCCATTAAGTCAGTGCAGAAAGAGACAGTGATTGACAACAAGGGAACACATAAGTTTGAGTTTCAGAATTTAAACTAGGGACATACCAGTTGAAGAAGAAAATTGTAGGAAAAGAAAAGTAAAGCAATCAGAATTCCACAGTCTATCCTTGGCTTTCAGACGGCTAGACAAAGCAGTAGCACAAGTAGTAGAGAAAGAAAGAGAGTTTGAATATGTAAGTGTGTGTTTTGAACTCAGTTGTTCGTACGTTTAGAAAAGAGAGGATAAGGTATTTATAACTTTGAAAACGAGTAAAAAATAAGGTAACAAGTAAAGCTTTAACACAAATATGGAAATAATCGCAATCAGAATCCCATTAATACAAGTACTTCCCTTTAATCAAGGAATTACAACTTAACGGATGCTAACAGGGATAATTAAGGAAAGAAAATCAATTTGAGTAAGTTTGATTTCTGAACATATAAGGGATAGTAAGAATATAGAGTACACAATTGAGTCTAAGTATATAATATACTTAATTCGGGGAAAGAATTCAGCTGGGGTAAAGCATCATGACAAATAAAGGAAGGGAATTACTCAATTTAAACAAACGAGTAAAATTAGGGGTTTATAAGAAAACATTATAATCAAACCGTAACTTAAGGAAATCAAGATCAATTCAAGAAGGAGTCATGATTTACACTTCGCTATAAATTGAAAGAATGAACAGGCGTATCAGTCATGCAGGGTCAAACATATTGACAAAATGAAGCAACTAGATAAACACAAACATAAAGAAGTGACGTGAGTAGGCTAGGGGCTACTTGAAGCGCGATAATCAAAAAAGTCAAGTAGTCAGGGCTAACACATAGAACCAAAATGAAGAAACCAGTCTAACACATAGTGACAGGTAAAGGAGATCATGCCAACACACAGAAATGAGTAAAGAGAGTATTTAAAAATTCACAGTACCAAGTGAGGAAAATTTTAGGAAATTAAGGTTTTAACAAAGTTGTGTTTAAAAGTAGTGAGCACTCAGAATCATTCAAGACAGAAAAAGTATCAAACAATAAAGAACCCAATCAAAACAGACATATAAACAAAATCAAAAGGAAAGCTCCAGGACCCCGTATAAAACCAAAGATACTTAGAGTTTTAACACGATGGACCAGCTAGAAGAAAAACATAAAAAATTGTTTAAACATAGTAAAATCATAAAATAACACTAAAAATCGGAGAAAAGATCTTTTAAAAGAGGTAAGAAAACCCTAATCATTGAGGACAATGAGTCTCTTTGAAAAAATCGGAAAACCTTTAAGGAAAACACTTAAGAGATTCATAACATACACAGATCAAAGACAAATCTGAAAAAAATTAGAAAGCCTTTAAAGCTAGGGTTTCGGAGAACCTGGAAAAAGTTAGAAAACTTTGAAAAGTTACCGATCTAGCCGGAAAAGACATCGATCTGACTCGAACTACCACGGATGGCCAGAAAAGGACCATGGATAGAAGTTGAGAAAATACTGGCTAGATCGTTTTGAGATCTTTCCATAAAATCACGAAAATAGGCAGCCAGGAGACATAGGAGACCGGTACATGTTTCAAATAGCCATGGGAGTCCATGGATTGGGTGAGAATCGAAGGGGATTAGGGTTGGTTTAGGTGGCGCCGGTTAGTGTTTGAGTGAGGTTGCAGATGGTATTGGAGAGGAAGGGGATTCAAGGGAGGCGAGTTGGTGGAAACGAACTAGGTTAGGGGCTCGTTTGGGTTTATTTTAGGCAGGTGGAATGGTGGTCGTTGGTCTGAATGATCAACGACCCAAATTAAATGGGGTAGGTGGGGATCCCGATTTGGGTAGGGTTTAATTGGGTTAGTGTCGGGTTTTAATTAGAAATTGGGCTGGGAAATTGGGGTTTGATTTAGACTACAATCGAAATACAAACGGGCTGTTATTTAAATAGTTAGTTTTCACTTTTAATTTATAAAAAAATAGTAAATAGTTTCTGAAAAAGAAATTTAAAGTACCAAAGTGATTTATAAAATATAATTAGAAATTTAAAAATAGAGTATCTGATTTTATATGTATAAAACCTAATTAAACCTTAAAAGGGCTAATATTGCAATTATAGCTTTAAAAAATACTAAATAAAATTGTAAAATATGTAAAAATTACCATAGCCATATTTTAGCATAAATATAAAAATCCTATAGATGAATTATCAAAAATAATAATTTTAGAAATAATTATTGGGATTTTATAGATAAAAAGGGGGAAATAAATCAATTAAAAAATCTTTAAAATGTGGGAAAATAATAAAACCCTTGGATATGCTTATGTATGCATACATATACTATTTTGAAGGTGTTTTGCATATTATATATATATATATATATATATATATATATATATATAGGGAAAAATTAGGTATCAATAACTGCCCCTCTTTACCCGGGAAGAATGAAAGAGTTTCCGGATTAAAAAATAATAACCTATGTAGTTCAGGATCCGTCGGCGGAGTATGCCGATGGAGACTTTTCAAGGGCGGAGGCAGTATCTAGAGTCGGGTGAGTGATAGGTTTACGGGAATAGTAAAGTTTGATATGGCTGCGAGCACTGAAGCGGAATTGCTCCTGCCGGGACGATCGATGCTCGTCGGTTTACCTAGAAATAAGCAATGCAAGCATATATTGTGAGAAAATTTAACTTGGTGCTAATTCCCATTAGACCATGAATGCTGTCTTTGGATGGTTAGGAATGGCGTCCTCAGACCATGATGTCCTGGGCCATGAAGCGTATGATAAAGGATTTGCAGGCCATGAAATGATATTCTCGGGCTATGAGGATGGTGCCTCTGAACCATGACGCCTTTGAATAATGATATGCAAAAGTTTGAAAGGGGTCCTTAGGCCATGACATGGTGTTTGCGGGCTATGAAGATGGTGCCTTCAAACGATGACGCCTTTGGATAAGTTGGCAAAATTTCAGCCCATGAAGGATGTAGTAGCATGTGGTGATCTTTCAGTTGTGCAATGTGGCATGTGGCAATCTTTCAGCCATGCAAATGCAATATGTGGCGATCTTTCTGCCTGTGAGACGTAGTGTGTGGCGATCTTTCAGCCATGCACATGCAGTATGTGGCGATCTTAGAGCCATGCAGATATAGATGGAGACAATATTTAGTCTCAGAAGGCAGAATAGTAGCCTTATGCAGATTGGAAGGTAGAAGAGTATCATTATGCAAATTGTAAGGAAGAATAGTAGCCTTATGCAAAGATGCAAATGCAGATAGAGGTAGAACTTAACCTTGGAAGGCAGAATGGCAGCCTTATGCAGATTGGAAGGTAGAATAGTAGCCTTATGCAATACAGATGCAATTGGAGGTATAGCTTAACCTCGGAAGGCAAAATGGTAGCCTTATGCAGATTGGAAGGCAGAATAGTAGCCTTATGCAATGCAGATGCAGTTGGAGGTAGAGCTTAACCTCGGAAGGTAGAATGGTAGCCTTATGCAAGAAATAAAATAGCAAATGATAGTAGAGTTTTCTTAGCTGATAGCAGATTTCAACGTTGTGACTACTGGGAGCATTATGACATATAGAGCATTACGGGCACATGCTGATAGCAAATGGTGGCAAGTGCAACGGTTCCGAGAATCGTATTCTTGAACAATGTTTATTCTATGGGCGTACAATATGTTTAATGATTTCGCAGTCCTAGTGCCTGCATGCAAAGAAAAATTGTAAGTTTTGTAAAGGGGGAAGGTTAGTTCGCATCCCCGCTGGCTTTGCTTGACTTATTCGGCTTTGATATGTTGATACCGTCTGTATCATTGGGGTAGCTTTTATAAACAAAGAAGTTTCAATAATAGACATGCATGATTTTGTAAAAGTATGACATAAGTGTACAATTAAAAATAGTTTTTAGATGAACTGACGACTGTGACGTAGTTTGGGACATTGCAACCTCTCTTTTTACGGAATTTTGAGGGTCCTCCTCAAAATTCTTCCCTAGTTTCATGTGTTGACACTTCTGATTGTTGCTCGTGCGGTGATCAGCTAAAATGATTTCGGAATTTTGAGGGTTCTCCTCAAAATTCTCCCCAAGTTTCCAATTTCAGAGGGAAATGAAAATTTTATTGAATTGTGACCGAACCTATAGGGCTGGCTACATATCCCCTCTTAAACAGGAATCAGGTCAGGTGTAGTTCAATTTACATCATACGAGGAAAGCATAAAAATTATACATAGTAACGCTTGTTTGTATATGAATTAATCAGTTTTGGCAAAACTTCGCCATCCATTTCTGCAAGTATGAGGTCTCCTCCTGTCAGAACCCGATCAACCATGTATGGGCCTTGCCAGTTTGGAGAGAACTTCCCTTTGGCTTCGTCTTGATGCCAAAAATTTTTCTTTAACACCGGCTGTCCTGGTGTGAACTGTCTTGGCTTGACTCTTTTGTTGGAGGCATTGGACATTCTATTTTGATAGAGTTGACCATGGAAAACTTCATTCATTCTCTTTCCATCTATAAGATCTATTTTCTCATAATGACTCTTCACCTACTCTGCGTCATCGAGCTCAGCTTCCTGCATGATCTTTTGGGAAGGAATTTCTACTTCAGCAGGAATGGCATCCTATGTACCATAAACCAACATATAGGGGGTTTCCCCGGTTGATGTGTGAACTTTGGTGCGATATCCTAATAGAGCAAATGATAACTTATCGTGCCACTATTTATGCTTTTCTATCATTTTCCTCAATATCTTCTTGATATTCTTGTTGGTGGCTTCTACGGCTCCATTCATTTGACGCATATAGGTTGCGTAATTCTTGTGTATGATCTTGAAAGTTTCACACATAGCTTTCATCAAGTTGTTGTTGAGGTTGGAGCCGTTATCAGTAATGATTGACTCTAGAATCCTGAACCAACAAATACTGCGGTCGCGGACAAAATCTGCCACGACTTTCTTAATTACTTCTCTATGAGATGCTGCTTTGACCCATTTGGTGAACTAGTCTATGGCTACTGGGATAAACCTGTGTCTGTTGGAAGTGGCAAGCTCGATTGGTCTAATAACGTCCATTCCCCGTCCGGTGAAGGGCCACGGTAAGCTTGTTGCATTGAGCTCGTTCGAGGGTACCTTTATCATATTTGCATGTACGGTGGCATTTTGGGACATACTTGATATAGTCCGTTTCCATAGTCATCCAAAAGTAACCAGCCCAGAGTATCTTCTTTGCTAAGACAAAACCATTCATTTGTGGACCGCAAGTCCTAGCATGAATTTCCTCGGGCATCTTGGATGCTTCCTTTGCGTCAACACATCTTAATAGTCTCAAATCATGAGTCCTCCTATGCAGGATTCCGTCGTTGTTAAAGAAGTTGTTGGACAATCTCAAAAGTATGCGTTTCTGAATAGGATTAGCAAACTCCGGGTACTCTCTTTTTGCCAAATATTCCTGGATATCATGAAACCAAGGATTTCTATCTGCTTCCTCTTTGACATGGGCATAGTAAGCTGGCTTATCATGGATCTTCACTGGAATATGATCAATGAAATTCTAGTCGGGATGTTGTATCATAGATAATAGGGTAGCCAATGCATCGGTGAACACATTCTGGATTCTGGGAACATGTTAGAATTCCGTCTTTATGAACCTCTTTCTCAATTCTTGTACGTGGTGCAGATATGAGAGTATCTTGTATTTCTTGGTTGCCCATTCTTCTCGTACCTGATGTATAAGTAAATCTGAATCTCCAATCACTAGCAGGTCTTGAACGTTCATGTCAATGGCCATTTTGAGACCTAAGATGCATGCTTCATACTCAGCCACATTGTTGGTGCAGGGAAACCTGAGTTTGGCGGACACTGGATAATGCTGACCGGTTTTTCATATTAGGACTGCTCCTATGCCAACTCCTTTGAAGTTTGCTACTCCATCGAAGAACATTCTCCAATCGTCATATGGTTTGGCAATTTCTTCTCCTATGAATGATACCTCTTCATTAGGAAAATACATTTTCAGGGGTTCGTATCCTCCATCCATGGGGTTTTCAGCAAGGTGGTATGCCAGTGGCTGTCCCTTGACCGCTTTCTCTGCCACGCAAAAAATATCGAACTCACTCAACAGGATTTGCCACTTGGCTAGCTTGCCAATGGTCATGGGCTTCTGAAAGATGTATTTCAAGGGATCCATTCTCGATATGAGATATGTAGTATAGGCACAGAAGTAATGCCTCAGCTTCTGAGCTACCTAAGTCAAAGCGCAACAGGTGCGTTCCAATAGAGAATACCAGGTCTCGTATGGGGTGAACTTCTTACTGAGATAATAATGGCTTGTTCCTTTCTTCCCATTTCATCATTTTGCCCCAGAACGTAGCCGGAAGCTCTATCTAACACTGCAAGGTAGAGTAATAGAGGTCTACCTGGCTCGGGAGGGACTAAGATTGGTGGTGTACTCCTTGATTTTGTTGAAGACCTTCTGGCAGTCATAGATCCATTTGGTAGCGGTGTCCTTCTTTAACATTTTAAAGATTGGCTCACAAATAACTGTGGACTGTGCTATGAATCGGCTGATATAGTTAAGCCTTCCCAAGAAACTCATCGCATCTCTCTTGTTCCTTGGCGGTGGTAGTTCTTGAATGGCTTTGACTTTCGATGGATCTAGTTCTATTCCTCGGCGGCTCATAATAAACCCAAACACCTTCCCAGCAGGAACCCCAAATGCACACTTTGTGAGGTTTAGCTTCAGGTTGTACATCCACAATCTATTGAAGAACTTTCTCAGATCTTCCATGTGGTCAGTGGCCTTCTTGGAGTTGATAATAACATCATCCACATATACCTCTATCTCATTGTGTATCATATCATGGAAAATGGTAGTCATGGACCTCATGTATGCGAACCCTGCATTCTTCAGGCCGAATGGCATCATCTTGTAATAGTACATTCCCCACAACATAATGAAAGTCATTCTCTCAACATCTCTCTCGTCCATCCAGATCTGATGATATCCAACGAAGAAATCTACGAATGACTATAACTCATGCTTGGTGCAATTATTGATCGGGATGTGTATATTTGGAAAAGGGAAGTTGTCATTTGGACTGGCCCCGTTAAGATCCCGGTAGTCAACACAGACTATGACCTTCCCATCCTTCTTCGGCACTAGCAAAATGTTGGCTAACCATGTCGGGTATTCCACTACCTTGAGAACCTTAGCTTTGATCTTCTTGTTGACTTCTTCCTTGATTTTCAAACTCATATAATGCTTGACTTTCTGAGCTTTTGCTTTACTAGTGGACATATTGGATTGGTTGGCAGTTTGTGATCCACAGTAGACGTACTCAGACCAGTCATGTCATCATACGACCAGGCCAATATGTCCTCATATTCATTCAAGAATTATGTATATTCTTCCTTATCTAATGGAGATAGGTGAATGCTGATTCGTGTTCCCTTGACGTTTTCTGCATCTCCCAGTTGACAATTTTGGTCTCGTCCAGGTTGGACTTAGGTCTGTTCTCAAGTTCTCAACTTCATTGAAAATCTCGTCAAGTATGTCATCTTCCTCTGAATCAATGTCCGTTTGTTGCATTGTCTCATTACATGTCACAGTCATTGGTTCATCAAGACAAGTAATAGTAATGATGTATTGGTAAAGTAAGGAGAGATAGCAATAAATATTAAATCATAGGAAAAATCAAACATGCTTTTGATAAATTGAATAACTATTTTGAACATCGACGATCTTATTGGGGGAATTGAAAATGCAAAAAGAAAATCATTTAGTAAATAAAAACGGTGAATGATGCTTGTTTTAGCCTTGCTACCCCGAGGCTTGTTGGGCTCTGGTTGTTTAGATGGTCCAACTCTTGAGATATGCCCCTCTGCTCACAGCCTGTATAGAATGCCTTCCTCCCCTCCTCCTCGTGAATGATGCAACAGTCCATATCACTGTTTTCCAGGAACAAGTTCTTCACCACTGCAAGCGCTTCTTCTTTATCTGACCTATAAATAACGTCAGCCTATTGGAAAGTCTGCTCCAGATGCGGTATTGGCTACTTTAGTGGATAGTAAGGACCGCGCCATGGTGGAGACTAGTTGTTGAATTCTTCCAAGGTGTAATCATATCCCAAACCGAAGGTAGTGTCATGTTTCTTGAGTTTGATGTGTTTAGAGATTTCTTGGAGATTCTTGCCGAGCCCTTTGCCAGGTTCGTACCTACTCCAATTCAGTATACTCTCGATTTTGTTATCCTACCGTTTGTCTTTGTCGACAGTATTGACCCGTTCGATGTGGTGGTAGGTTTCTCCACCTAGTTTCCTTCTTCCTTCAATTGCCGGAATGGTCTGGCGACTGTATATAGGGTTGCTACCATCGCCGTAAATGATCACTTCCTGGTGATTCCATTCGAACTTTACTGCCTGATGCAACGTTAATGCTACGGCCCCAGCAACATGAATCCATGGACGTCCTAGCAGCAAGTTGGAAGATGCTGGTACATCTATTACTTGGAAATCTACATCGGACCAGGTTGGTCCCATCTGTAAGCATAGAATAATCTCACCAACGGTGGACCTCTAAGAACCATCAAAGGCTTTCACATTGATTGCTCCTTCTTTTACCTCATGCAAACCTTTTCCCAACTTCTTGAGTGTTACCAGCGGACAGATGTTAAGACTGGAACCTCCATCGATCATGATTCTTGTGAGAAAATAATCTTCGCATTGTACTGTGATGTGCAGTGCCTTATTGTGCCCTAGCCCTTTAGATGGCAGCTCGTCCTCATAAAAGGTGATCTTTTGGCTTTCCAGAACTTGCCCTAGCATATTAGCCATTTCCCCGCCAGTGATGTTACTTGGTACGTATGCTTCACTTAACACTTTTAACAGAGCATTCTTGTGCACCTCAGATTTCTGCAGCAAAGAGAGAATGGATATTTGTGTTGGCATCTTGTTTAACTGGTCGATCATTGAATATTCATTGGCCTATATCTTCCTCCAAAGGTCATCCGGACTTGTCTCAATGAGGGGCGGCAGATTGGAGGATTGATTGCTTGATTCAGCTATGTGTTCAGGGGTATAGACCCTACCCATTCTTGTCATACCCTCTGCTGCGGTAGTTTCTTCAATTATGACCTTGCCCTTCCTCCTTGCCTCGACTGTATAATTCCAGGGTACTGCATTTGTATGGAATGGTTTCATGGTTGACATTGCTACTCGGAACGGTATGGCTATCCTCACTCTAAATGGAATATGTGCCTTGGGTGGCAAGACTGCAACCTCAAATGGTGTGGGTGCATTTGCCGAAGATGCGAATTCAACTTCAATTGGTGTTGGTGTCTTTTCAGATGATGTTGCTTCAAACTCAAGTGGTACAAACTTATTCACCTTAGCATCCTCGGACGGTTGAATCTGGACTATGATTGGATTGAGAGTAATTGCTGGTTTCTTTGGGTCATCACCTTGTATGAACAACCCGATTGATCCCTCGGGATCCTAGTCATCTTCTATTTCAATCATACGGATACCTCCACTCTTATGGTCTAGCAGAGGGTTGTTGTGGACGTTTGGAGCGAGTTTTTTTACAAAAATGATCTTGTTATCAATCAAAGATTGTATCTTGTCTTTCAAGGAACGACATTCAACGGTGGTGTACCCTTTCATGTCGGAGTGGTATGCACAAGATTTTTTTGGGTTAACCCACCGAAAAGGATTCTCAGGGGTTGCAGCAGGGATGGGGGTGACATAACCAGTAGCTTTGAGTCTCTCATACAGCTGGTCAATGGGTTCAACGATGGATGTATACTATTTTGTAGGTCTGCGATCAAAATTTGGTCGAGGTCTAGGGAAGTTTTTGCGTGCAGGGGCTGATTGATAATGGGATGGTTGAGCATTATAGGTTTGGTAGACATGAGCGGGTTGGGAGAATTTGGGTGAAGCAGCTTGACATGTAGGAGGTGGAGATGACTAATAAGTTGGTGGAGGAGCTTAGTACGAGGGTGACGGTGCTTGGTAATTTGGAGTTGGCTGATATATGAGTGGAGGTGTTGGGTAAGTTTTGTATTTGGGGGGAGAATTGGTCATTTGTGCAACCATCACGGCCCCTATGTCCCTCTTCGTGGGCACACCACCGGACTATACGGCCTTATTTATAGCTTGCAAGGCCTCGAAGTTTGTAACCATACCGCTTTTGATTCCTTCTTCAATTCTTTCACCCAATTTGATAATGTCGGAGAACTTGTTGTTCTCAATCATCATCAGCCGTTCATAGTACTGTAGGTCTTGAGCCTAGACAAAGAACTTGTTTATTTTTTCCTCTTCTAAGGTAGGTTTGACCTTAGCAACTTCGGACCTCCAGCGAGTAGCATACTCGTGAAACGTCTCTGTGGGCTTCTTCTTCTCCAGATTCTGCATATATAACACGTCTAGTGCATTCTCCGTATTAAACATGAATCTTTCCATAAAGTCAGATGCCATGCCTACCCAGCTTGACTACTTCTTGGGATCTTCACTGATGTACCAAGATAATGCATCTCCTTTCAAACTTCTCATGAACAACTTCATGCGGATTCACTCGTCCTTCCTTACTCCAGCCAACTAGTCATAGTATGTCCCCAGATGGACCCTTGGATCACCCGTACCATCAAACTTTTCGAACTTAGGAGGTTTGTATTCCTCGGGTAGTTCGACATCAGGCTATATGCAAAGATCCTCGTAGTTCAACCCTTCGATTCCTTTGCTTCCCTCGATGCCCTGAATCCGGATGGTCAATTTGTTAAGTTCCTCGGCCAGGTTCCTAATAAGTAGATCCTTTTCATCAGACTCAGTGTGCATGAGATAGGTTGGGTAGAGTGTGGCAGGATCTCCACATAGATAGGAGTGTTATGGTGGCCTAGTGTATAGGTATGGAAATGGCCGTGCGTTTGTAGAGTTTTGAGGTTCTGGGATGAGTAGTGGAGTGTTGTTTGGGGTATGACAGGTGTTACATTGGTTCTTTGGTGGTGCAACGTGATGGTGTGGAGCGGGATGATATGTTGTTTTTGGATATTTTGAGGAGGTGTAGGGTTTTGAGTGTTGGGGAAGTTGACATATGGGGTGCTGAGGAAAAATGACAGGCTTGCCAGATTCCGAACATAATCGCGCTCTTCCTAAAATTTCAACAGCTTCTGCTCAAGTTGTGACACGTTCTCGTTAGGGAACCGAATACCATGGCCATTAGTGGCCTCAACCCGTTCAGTTGGGTTCTCCTTCCTGATGTTGGTCAAATCTTCCATCTTGCCTTTGTTCTTGCTTTTAACAGGACTAAGAGGATGAGTGGGTGGAGGCCCGTAGATCTTGTGAAATAAGATGATGATGCTAGAGTGCACGAACTAACCTTTGGGGAGGGGAATAATAAAAACAAAAACAAAAGGTAACCAAGTCAGTGAGGATCATAAAAAGTATTGCAATATTTAAACACATAGTGCAGGAATGTAAAGCGTATCCTAATATGGGAACCTCGTTGTGCCCGAGGTAGGCCTAGTGACAAACTGATTTGGATAACTTAGAATGCTAAATGCCTCATTTTATTGATAAAAATAAGACGAATCCCAAATCGACACTAATTAAAAGTCACTAATGTCCATTGGCCTTATTACATTTATAAAGCGAAAAAGATAAACTCCTATCTACTTGGTCCCAGAAGGACCTTCCACAGATTCGGCATCCTTGGCTCTATAGAACAACTTCTATTATCATGTTGTTAGGATGGATCTCCAGGAGGGATTCTAGATTGCCCAGATATTTTCTAACGAGGTCTTTGTCACTAGAATGTAGATCTTCCCACCAGCATAGCAATCTTGGGTGGACGTTGGTGACCATGCCAAATTTGGGGGCTTCGTGCCTCATATTTCTACAAGAAAAATAAGGTTAGGCTCTTACCCCCACCAGACTCGACTATTTAATATCAACAATTAGCATGAAGCATTTAATTCGCCAAATAAATACACAGAATGTGATGATGTCCATTCGAGTTTAGGGAAACCCAGTGGACTTCGGACAAGTCTATCTTAAAGGATCATTATGTGGACAACATAACTGACCCGACTAGTTTTTACCATGATGCATGCACAATTTAACAGAGTAAGGTTTATATGGGGTTTTAGACTGGTACCCTTGAGCGGACAACTCAAGGGGGAAGGCACGGAACTGTTGACTACACCGCTGATCAACTGATTTTACAATAAATATGCCTTTCCGAATTTATGGGGTAATGATATAGGAAGAGCGCAACTTCGGCACGAGTGGAGTATGATTTTGAGCATGATTATGCAATAATTAAAGTATGTTGACATGTATTTGCACGTTAAGAAAGCAATAAATACAGCAGTTTTTATGATTTAAAGTACCAATAAAGGAAGGAAACAAGAAAGAAACTCCAGTTTCTCTTTTGAAAAGAAATTAAATGCTTTAAAGAAATTAAACAAGTAATTGCAAATATTACGGGTGGGGGGGTACAAATTCACAAGAACAACCTAAAATGGTAAGCCTAAAAATCCCCAGCATAGTCATCATGCTGTCGTGCCCCCTTTTTCCCTCCACGGAGAGGAGTTCGGGTTTCGACATTCATGGAGGTGTAATGACTCATTTCTTTTTAGGAATTCGGTATTGCATTTTAGAAGAGTCGCAACCTAACAATTTTTAAGGTGCGTTAGGGTACCTACAGGGTTTATCTACAACTACATTTGATAACTAGAGATAGGGTAAGGGCTTGAAATTATCCTAAAGGGAAGGTGTTAGGCACCCCTCAGGATCAACTAGTGTGGTTCCCGACCAGACAATTTTTGTAAAATTTTGCAATTAGCAAGTAGATAGTAAGGCTCACATAGCAGGCGATTTAGGCTAAAATACACAAGGGTTTGAAAAAAACGATTAGTAAAAGCATGGTTTTGAAAAGAGTTATAATCTAAAAATGCTTATGAATGTAATGGGGTCCTAGGTTTGTTTGTAACATGGATCACATAAATGCAATACGCGGTATGAAACTCCTCAAAAGAGGGGATACTGGTGGTGTTAGCGCACCGGTCATCATATCCATATCCACCCTTTCTCGCCCCGTGAAGGTAATTAAAGTGAGGGTTGGTCTTGATTCTTATTGCATTCTGTTACTCGTCCCTTCCTATCAGTACCGGAGGAATTTAGGACTCTTATTCCTATAAGATGGAGGTTCTAGGCAGACCCTTAGGTTCAAAGGCAAAAATACTAAAGCCACAAACAAAACTTATAAGACTGCATTTAGAGGGGGAAACATATAAGCAAGTAGAAGGCTCATGTGTACCTCCGCAGATAATGCACATAGACAGCATGACTTATACGTAGTTAAGGTCTGAATTTAAAATCTTAAAGCAAGGTGCTTGAGCGATAACATCAGAACCAGATTTATCACATGACTCAGAAAAGAAGTCCGAATTAGGTTTTGCCTACTGATTTCAATAGTTGATAATTAAACAAGGCAGCTCCAATTTTATTAAAAGTTATTACCTAAGGCTTGCTTAGGCTTAAAGAAATATGCAGTAGTTATTAAGAACAATTTGGAGATTATTCCTTACCTAAAACATGTAGTTCTAGTTGCAAAGATTGTCACCAATTTTATTCAAAAGCATCACAATATGATACCACTTCATGAATCGGTAATTAACTAGGCGTCTTTAAGCAAAATGAAAACAGGATCCTAGAAAATGGTATCTAGTATGGAAAACGGAATCCCTAAGACATGATTTCTAAATGTATGCAAGAGTTGCAGGATTTTTTGAAATAATAGCTTTTATACCAGTGTTGTTATTTCCCTAGGAGCATGATTTCTAAGTGATAGACATAAAGCATGGGCTAATGAATGAAGTGCTGAAGCAAGAAACAAAGGTCCTAAGAGTATGATTTCGAATGCATAATGAATCCTAAACATGGTTTCTGTTGCATAATTAGGAATATAAACCTAATAACATGCTTTCTACCCTTTAATAACTATAGTATGCATACTTTCCCATCCCTTTTAACTAGCGATCCCAATAGTTGTTTACAAATTATTACAGGCCATGTGATTGAATTACATAAGTGGAAATAAATAAAAAATAAGAAGTTACAACTATAGGAAGCCTAATTCTGACTTTCTCTCTGAATTATGTAATAAACCAGCTCAAATGCTAATATTGTTCCATAGCTTTCCCTTATACCTAGGTGTGTCAGAGTTTCCTAAGGACCTCAAGGGATCCCAGGCAGTGCTCACACCCAGATTGCATAACCAAGAGTGAGTGCAGTGTGCAAGGGCCTGTCTTTATGTGTCCAGGTTCAGATGGAGCTCAAGGGTCCCAAAGCAAGGCTCACACAATGATTGACAAGTTGAGAGTGCTTGAAATAGTTTTAAAAAACAACATGTTTGAAATAAGTTTGTAGAACAGCAGAAGAGTTTTGAAAGAGACCAAGGGATAGGAGCAACAAAACCACAGAACAAGTTCACAGAGGGGTACATGCTTCAGCAATTACAAACGGGGGAGTAGGGCTTGGGGACATAGATGACCCAAAACAGAAACACATAATTAGTCAAGAATCAAGCACATTAGAAGACATGCTAGTTGAGGGACAAAAGCAGGAACTAGTAAACATGATAATTACATTTGAACCAAAGAGAGCAGAATTTTAAGCATGTTGAGTAAAGCAGTAAACAGAAAGTGCAACAGCATAAGCCATTAAGTCAATGCAGAAAGAGACAATGATTGACAACAAGGGAACACATAGGTTTGAGTTTCAGAATTTAAACGAGGACATACCAGTTGAATAAGCAAAGTGCAGGAAAAGAAAAGTAAAGCAATCCGAATTCCACATTCTAGCCTTAGCTTTCAGCCGACTAGACAAAGCAGTAGCACAAGTACAAGAGAAATAAAAAGAGTTTGAATGTGTACGCGTGTGTTTTGAACTCAGTTATTAGTGTGTTTAGAGAAGAGATGATAGGGTATTTATAGCTTTGAAAACGAGTAGAAAATAAGGTAACAAGTAAAGCATTAACATAAATATGGAAATAATCACAATCAAAATCCCATTAATACAAGTACTTCCATTTAATAAAGGAATTACTACTTAACGGATACTAACAGGGATAATTAATGAAAGAAAATCAATTTGAGGAAGATTGATTTCTGACCATATAAGAGATAGAAAGAATATAGAGTATACAATTGAGTATAAGTACATAATAAACATAATTTGGGGAAAGGATTCAACAAGGGTGAAGCATCACGGCAAATAAAGGAAGGGAATCACTCAATTTAAACAAACGAGTAAAATTAGGGGTTTATATGAAAACCTTGTAATCAAACTGTAACTTAAGAAATTCAAGATAATTCAAGAAGGAGTCATGATTCTGCACTTCGCCATATACATAGAAAGAATGAGCAGGCATATCAGACATGCAGGGTCAAACATACTGACAAAAAGAAGCAACTAGATGAACACAAACATACAGAAGTGACGTGAGTAGACTAGGGGCTACGCGAAGCTTAGTAGAAACGAGTAAAAAGAGTATTTAAAAACTCACAGTAACATGTGAGGAAAATTATAGGAAATTTAGGTTTTTAACAGAGTTGAATTGAAAAGCGGTGAGCACTCAGAATCATTCGAGACAGAAAAAGGATCTAACTATAAAAAACCCAATCGAAACAGGCATGTAAACAAAATAACAAAGACAGCTTGAGGACCCCGAATAAAACCAAACATACTTAGAGTTTCACATGATGGACCAGGTAAAAAAAAAAACATAAACAAATTGTTTAAACATAGAAAAATCATAAAACAACACTGAAAATCGGATAAGAGATCTTTTAAAAGAGGTTAAGAAAACCCTAATCGTTGAAGACGAAGAGTCGCTTTGAAAAAATCGAAAAACCCTTAAGGAAAACACTTAAAAGGCTCATACCATACATAGATCTAAGACAGATCTGAAAGAAAGTTTGAAAGCCTTTAAAGTTAGGGTTTCAGAGAATCCGAAAAAAGTGAGAAAACTTTGAAAAGTTACCGATCTAGCCGGAAATGATATGGATATGACTCGAACAGCCAAGGATGGCCAGAAAAGGACCATGGATAGAAGTTGAGAAAAGACTGGACTAAATCTATTTGAGATCTTTCTATGAAATCACGAAAACAGGCAGCCAAGAGAAATAGGAGACCGGTATACGTATCAAACAGCCATGGGAGTCCATTGATTGGGTGAGAATCGAAGGGGATTAGGATTAGCTTAGGTGGCAACTATTAAGGTTTGAGTGAGGTTGCACAGTTAATTGGAGAGGAAGGGGATTCAAGGGTGCCGAGTTGGTGGAAATGAACTAGGTTAAGGGGTCGTTTGGGTTTATTTTAGGCAGGTGGAATGGTGGTTGTTGATCTGAATGATCAACGGCCCAGATTAAATGCGATAGGTGGGAATCCAGGTTTGGGTAGGTTTAATTGGGTTAGGGTTGGGTTTTAATAAGAAATTAGGCTGGGAAATTGAGGTTTGATTTAGGCTACAAATAAAATACAAATGGGCTGTTATTTAAATAGCCAGTTTTCCCTTTTAATTTTAAAAAAAAATAGTAAATAGTTTTTGAAAAATAAATTTAAGGTACTAAAGTGATTTATAACATATAATTAGCAATTTAAAAATATAGGATTTAATTATATGCATATAAAACCTAATTAAACCTTAAAAGGGCTAATATTATAATTAAGTACAATTTAGCTTTAACAAATACTAAATAAATTTTTAAAAATATGTAAAAATTAACTTAGCTATATTTTGGCATAAATATAAAAATCTAATAGATGAATTATCAAAAATAATAATTTTAGAAATAATTATTGGGATTTTATGGATAAAAAGGGAGAAATAAATCAATTAAAAAACCTTTAAAATGTGGAAAAAATAATAAAACACGTGGATATACTTTTGTATGCATACATATGCTATTTTGAAGGTGTTTTGTATGTTACATATATATAGAGAAAATTGGGTATCAACACCTTACAAGCTAAATCCCCTAAACCAAAGAATGATTGCCAAAAGTTACAAAAACTACTACCCCTTTTGCAAGGGCCAACATGGGTAAAAAATAAAATAAAGAATATGCCAGTTGCAGTTGATCGAGTCACATAGTTCAGGAACATAAAGGTGCTAAATGGGAATATTCTTGCAAACACTTATGAGAAGGGGATGGATCAACTAGTTGAAAAGCTAGAGCTGCAGGGGTGGAAACACATATTTGTCAAAACCTTCCTCCCAGTATGAGTTCCTGCTATCGTGGAGCTCTATGCAAATTTTAACTTTGATGGGAAGGTAGTCAAGAGTAAGGTAGGGGGAGTTGAAATGGAGTTGAGGTGTTGGGGATGCTTCTGAATACCTCTCTTTGGGATTTGACAAGTATTTGAAGAAAAAATGGCCAGCCATAGACAATGATGTTGAGATTGGTATTGTTGTCACAAGGAGGTTTTCTCAAAAGTTTGAACTGGATGCTCCCCAAAAGGTGTAGAAAACTGATATGACTCCCTTCCACAAGTTTTAAAACTCTTGCATTCCTCAAATGTCTAAGAGAACGCATTAACATACTCTCTTAGATATGGCTGTGATCGAACAACTTTACATGAGTAGACCTATCAATCTTCCTTGCCTTATGATTCAGCATATGTAAAAAATGTAGACACCTCCAAACCCAAGCATACAATGCCTTATGGTTTCACGTTGACTGAGTTGTTTTATTGCCTTACGTGAGCTTAAGTTTGGAAACCACAATGACATTTTGGATATTGTTACCCTCAAGCAACGTTGGTATGAGGAGATCAAGGCTAGACGACCCACATGATCTGCTATTCTACTTGGGAGTAGTAGGGCTGCAGAGCTTTGTAAGAGGTTGGAGTTAGCAATTAAAGAGAATGCCAAGCTTCGTGAAGGCAATGATGAGATGAGAAAGGAAAAAAGAAAACTTAAGGAAGAGCTCAGGCGATATAGGGAGGCTCATGCTCTACAGATTTCCACCCTTGTGAAAGCTTTGACCCCTCTACTTCTCACCTATGAACCGGTTCCTTCCAGTGTGCTTAGTTTCTTTTACTATTCCAGTGATGCCTTATTTATTTTTGTCTTAGTTTGAGTAGTTTGTAGTATGCTTAGTTTATTTTGTTCTAATGGTTAAAACGAGGCCATGGGCTTCTTTTGGCACTACTTTATGTCCCCTCTTGTTCTCATATACTGCCTTGTACAATATTGTATCTTCAGCCTAGCTTATTTGACTTGATATTTCTTAAGCTTGTGATGCAGCCTGTTTGGCCTTGAATCTTATATTATTTGTTCTTATTGTCTAATAATTTTTGTGTATTTTTTATGATGCCAAAAGGGGGAAGATAAGGTTAGAAAGTTGGGGAGTTGTGAACATACATGTTTGTCAATAGTACTTGTCACTTCTTGTTATTATCTGGTCATGTGATGTGATTATACCTGGTTCTACTGTGTACAAAGTTTGTCATCATCAAAAATAGGAAATTTATTGCATATTATAGTTTTGATAATTAACAAAGTATGACTAAATGATCAGAGAACCAGGCATTCAACGTAGATGCTTAATTGTTCTGAAGAACCAGCTCCTCAGGATTATAGACCAGCTCCTTATGTTGATACTTGTACGTATGTACAAGACAGTAACTTTATCTCAAAGTTAACTAGGCCCGAGTTTTGTGGAAGAAGGATGATATATGTGATAAGGGTTATTACTCAAAAAGATACTAATATTTCACTCAAAGAGAAAAGTCCCAAATCTAGTGAAATCCTTGGAATACTAGGAGTCCTATCAAAGATGAAGCTAGAAACGTTTAAAAGATGATTCACTCTGTACTTCAAAAACTATCATTTTACACATTAATTGTAGAGTGATAATCTGTGTAGCCTACTCGAGTAATTTCCTTGCACTCTTCTTGAGTCGGTATAGTGAATGTACTATAGGAAATTGAGTTGTAATAAAGTGTCATTTACAATTAATATGTTAGAGTGAGTGTTTGCTTTACAAGTTAGCATAACTTGTGAATCTAATAGAAGTAGTAGGATTACTAGAGAGTATTGAATTATAGCCTTATAATTGATACATTTTGGCTCATTGTTCTAGTGGAGTTGGATTTAAAAATCCTACGTGGTAGGTCGAGGTTTTTGCACCTTTTGAGGCGGGTGAGTTTCCTTGCAAAAAATGCTATGCTCATTTTATTGCTTGTTTACTTCATGCTTAAGGAATATGGTAAACAACCAAGTTCTTTAGTAATCTATACATGCACTCAAACTAAAATTAGGCAATAAAGATTTCATTTTACTAATAGTTCTACTCATTTTTCAACACCTTTTCAATTAGTACATAATTATGTTTGGGGCCCTATCTCAATAACATATAATGGTTTCAAATACTTCTTAACCTTAGTAGATGACTACAATAGAGTAACTTGGACTAATGTATTTTCTTGTAAATGAAATGCCTTATATATTCTTAAAAATTTCACTTCCTTGGTTAAGACTCATTTTCACACATTAGTCCAAACTTTTAGACCTGAAAATGCTTTTGAACTTGAGCAGTTCTGAGGAAAAATTCTTTTTCGCTTCCTAAGGTATTGTGCACTAAACTACCATTTCCCGTATTCCCCACAAAATGAGGTTGTTGAAAGAAAACATATACATTTGCTTGAAACTTAAAGGGCCTTACCTACAAAGTTTTGGAGTGATTGTGTCCTTATTGCCACTATCTCATTAATAGATTCCCTTCAATATTTTGGACAACATCCCACCCTATGCGAAATTGCATGGTCATCCTCCACAATATGACCATCTTAAGTCCTTTGGAAGTCTTTGTTATGCAACTTCTCCTATAGTTGGTAAAGATAAATTTTATTCCAGGGCAATTTCCTGCATGTTTCTTGTGTATCCTTGTGGCAAGAAAAGGTATAAATTGCTCAACTTGTCAAATTCTTCAATCTTCTACTCCAGGGATGTTGTGTTTCACGAGCACATCTTCCCTTATTATTCTTCTTCTAAATACTCCTTAACTCCTATCTTTATAGCTCCCTATTCTAATTTTGTGCCTGTTTCTCCTCTAACTTCGCCTTGTTCACCTTCTCGGACCACTTCTCTGCCACCTTCTTTATCTCCTCCTGCTTCACTTCTTTTCCCTTATGAATTTCCTTCTTCGTCACCTCCTGCTACATCCCCCATCCTTCTTCCCATTCCCATCTTGTTCCTCCTTCACCTCTGAGGCATTCTACTAGAACTTGTCACCCTCCTACATACGTTAAGGACTATGTTTGTTCTTCTGTTTTTCCTTTTGCCCCTGTTTATGTAGTTCCAAAGCTTTCCAATGCTGAATTACACTTGCATGAACCTTCATTTTGCTAACAGACTGCTTCTCATGTTGCTTGACAAGAGGCCATGTTAATGGAATTTCATGCTCTTGAAGCAAACCATACTTGGGACATTGTTTCATTGCCCCCAACAAGAAACACATTGACTCTCCCCTTGTGAGCTATAAGGACAGGTTGGTTATTAAACGCGACACACAAAATGAGGGTATAGACTATTGTTGACAACAAATATTTACTCTCCCCGTTATAATTAAATTATTACGCTTATTAATTAACAGCTAATGTAGTAAAATATTTTTAAAACCAGTAACACTTATTTTATTAAAAAATAAATAATATAATACTCATAAATATTTAATATTGATAAATTAATAGCGATTTGGTATTAAATATTTATAAATTATATTACTCTTAATGTTTTGATCTATTAAAATAACTTTTATATCTTAATAAACAAGTTTTATAATTAATTTGATAATCAGTCTTTAATCTTTAATTATTGTCTATATTATTTTAATTAGCCAAAATTAGTTTCAACACGTCAAATGGGCCTATAAACCTTGGGATCAACTTGCGCATCTTCCCAAATATCATAATCCCCTTCATCGGCGAGACTTTCAAGAACCTTCTCGCCTACCATAAATGATACATCACACATCTTCCGATCCGCGTAACTCTTATAGCTGGACTGTGTTGTGCGAAGTCGCTCCTAAATCAACTTTACCTTCTCCAAGGCATCCTTCACCAAATTAATACCATTTAACTTGGCCTCGCTGAGCTCAAACCAACCGATGGGAGAATGACACCGCCGACCATATAAAGCCTCAAATGGAGACATCTCGATGCTGGACTGATAAGTGTTGTTGTAAAAAAACTCTGCCAAAGGCAAAAATCAATCCCACTGCCTTCCAAAGCCAATAACACAAGCTCTGAGCATGTCCTCCAAGATCTGAACTGTCCGCTCTAACCGCTCGTCGATCTGTAGGTGAAATGCTGTGCTGAGCTCTACAAGAGTCCCCAACACACTCTGTACTGCTCTGCAGAAATACAAAGTAAATAGAGGGCCTCTATCTCATATGATGGAAATAGGTACACCATGTACTCAAACTATATCCTAGTTATAAATATGGGCCAACCTCTATGAAGTATGCATAGACACAACTGGAATTAAGTGCCGACTTGGTCAACCTAACGACAATGATAGAAACTGCATCAATCTTCCGCAAGGTCCGTGGCAACCAACAGCAAAGTCCATAGTAATGAGTTCCCATTTCCACTCCGATATAGTCATTTGATGGAGTAGGCCACCTATCCTATAGTGCTCATACTTAACCTGTTGGCAATTTAGGCACCCAGCTACATACTTAACTATGTCTTTCTTCATCCGCCACCAGTAATAATTTTGTGTCAGGTCACGATACATCTTCGTATCACCTGGATGAAGTGAATACCAAGAAATGTGTGCCTCCTCTAGAGTCCTCTCCCTCAAGCCGTCCACATTAGGAACACATTGATTACCCTGGAGTCACAGAACACCATCCTCGCCGATAGAAACCTCCTTGGCACCATCATGTAGTATTGTCACTCTGAGAACTATCAAATGCGGATCATCAAATTGTCGAGCATTAATATGCTCCAATAGTGAAGACTAGTCAACGACGCATGCAAGAACTCGGCTGGACTTTGAAATGTCCAACCTCGCAAGTTCGTTATCCAAGGACTGAATGTCTAAAGCTAGTGGCCTCTCCGCTGCTGAGATGAATGACAAGCTACCCATACTCTCTGTTTTTCTGCTCAAGGCATCCGCGACCACATTTGCCTTACAAGCTAAAAGTGAACA
The DNA here is from genome assembly GCA_026770625.1 of Nicotiana glauca. NCBI lineage: Eukaryota > Viridiplantae > Streptophyta > Magnoliopsida > Solanales > Solanaceae > Nicotiana > Nicotiana glauca. The sequence continues at coordinate 111,528 of MU782557.1, read as the reverse complement.
ATCTAGTGAATTCCCATTCTAATAAGTTTGCTAAGTAAATATTTTTCCTTAATTTAAAAGATTTAAAAAATGGCAGATTTAAAATAATAATGAAAGAAATGGGGTGCAATCATAATCATCGAAATGGACCCAAAATAATAAGTCTACTAGTGTGTGCCAAAACGTGTCACAAGTGTTTGAGCATTCCAGTAGAATATACAAAAGAAAACTACTATTCTGTCTAAAGTGAAATAAACAGAAAATATAGGCAAAAGAAAGACTCCAGCTGCTGTAGAACGACTCGAAAGGTAGCTCATCGTAAAGCCTCGAAGTGAAAATCAAGCGTGCGTGCCAGACTGATATCCAGATGCACCTGCTTGAGATCCTTGACATTTAATTGCAGAAGTGTAGCGTAAGTACATAAACAACATGTACCTGTCACACCTCCTTTTTACACACCTACCCCGAAGGGTAGTGTATAAAGGAGTTTTTCCATTTAAAGTGATATTATTCGAATTGGGATTATTTATTCAGAGTCGCCACTTGGGATAGGTTTGCCTATTGGTGTCCCAAGTCACCGGTTTTTCTTGAATCCCAAATCGAGGAAATTTTGACTTCCCGAATGGAGTCTGCGAACCAGAAATTCTGAATAAGGAATTCTGTTGATCCGAGGGAAGATGATAGGCACCCCCGGATCCTGTGGTTCTAGCACGGTCGCTTAAACTATTATAATTGGCTAAAAATCTAATTTTAATACATGTCATCCTATAGTGAAATTTTATAATTATTTACTGCTTTTAATTAATTTTACGAAATTGAACGTAACTTAAAATATATTTTCGAACCACGCCACATGAAATGTACCCGGATCCTCGACACATTTTATTCAACATTTTGGGATTTGGATTTGGGTCGCATGAAATGCACACCTGAATTTAGGAAGGTAATATTATTAAAGAACGCACCTAAAGCGACTAGCGTATTATTTACTTTGCGGGCGGCCATGAAAATTCGCTAAACGGCACATCCCGGTTTCTAAGTATTTTAATATGAGATTAGAGAGGGCCACGCAATTTATGAATTTTGTTTGGCGCGGCGCACCTCATTTTTATTTTAAAGGTCAACCTAAAGGAACTACAATTTTCTATTAAGTATTGTCTCTAAAAGAGCGTTAATTAATTAGCATTATTGATTTCTATTATTAAAAGCAATCAAGGAATTTGGGCTTCAAGTTCAAGTCCACACTTGAACAAGAGAAAAACTTCTTAATTCAAGTGTTCTACTTAACTCGGAAGGCCCAATACCTATGTTACAAAATGAAATCCATAATTTAATCAAATTCAAGCCTTCAGCATTTTTGGGCTTCAAAATTAGCCCAGGAAGAAGGAAACTACAACGGCTTTTATTAGAAATTGCCCAGCTTTGGGCTTCTGATTATGATATTAGGCCCAGTTATCCTTTAAACATAAGGGCCTTATTGCCTTGGCTCATGACCGAGCCATGAAATTAGTTTCTAGTCCTGTTAACTACCTTGTAAAATAAATGTACCACTTATTCAAATCAAGTACTATCATGCTTGTCATTAGCTAACTAATATGATTAACCTGGAATCTAACATCTAGTTAATTTTAAAATTATACACCTTAAACACGCTCAGCAATGATCTGGACACTAGGCACCAGTGCTGAAACTCGTTAATGTGCCCATTTTAACCATGGCTATCAAATTGAATTGTGAACCTCCAAACTGACATACAACACATGTGTAAAGTATCCTATTGTTTTACGATTTGCAAACATATAAATAAAATCCGGTGAGTTGCAATTTTAACATGCATACGATGAACAAAATGAAATAACCAGCCCTTTCCTTTTTAAGCTACAAGACCAGTTCAAACTAACATGAAAATTTAAGGCTGAAGTTAACTATACTAAACTAACGCTACTTGAAAACACATTCATACAATTCTAAAAGGTCCAATAATCTAATTATCTACAAATTAATACTAAACTAGTGTTACTGGTAGAACATTCATGCAACTATAAAAGGTCCAGCAGTCTAATTAATTACAAATCAATATATTGTCAAATAAACCCAACTACTCTATGCCTTTAAACTAAACAAGGAACAGGAAATTTCAGAGGTCAAATCCAATAATATTTCATCATTTAATCTGCTACATCAATCCTACATTGAGTCTTCACAAGTTGTATGAGACCAAATGAGTACCTGGAAAGTGAATAAATGCAGGAAATGAGAGTCAACGGGGCATGCAATAACAAATGAAGACAACAACAACAACACATCACTGATATAAACCCAGCAATGAGCAAAGAGTGCTCAACTTTGAGAAAACTTTGATTCAACAACAAGTTAAAAAAATCAATCCAGCAAATGGAACAACAGTGATTTCGATGAAACAGTAATGACTTCAGGAGTTTTTGGACATGAGATTCTCAAGAAAAAACTTCAATGAAAAAGTAGTAATTTCTGGATTTTTTAGTAGTTTTCAGTAGTTTTGGATCTGAATTCTGAAGTTTTTAGATTTCTCTAAGCTACAGGATTTGAATTTTGAATTTCAAATTGTTGGATTTCCAAACTTGGCTTGTAAGGCAGGGTAGATTCCCTTTTATAGGCAAATGCTAGGGCCTCTTTCAGATTTTTATTTTACCTCCTAAGTCCCTCTTTTATTTAAGTTTTTTAAACTATTTAGTCCCTCATTTGTTGGCTTATTTCCCAAGTCACACTACTTAGTTCCTAAAATTCTAATTGGAACCCCATCTAGAATGTTCTAGGAGTTTCCAATTCAGTTATTTGCAGGATTCCCTATTTTGAATTACGCCAATTACCCTTGAACTAAGTCTGAAGTTACTAAACCACCCCAGCCCAACTAACTTTGTTAAAAATTGACTATAGTTAAACCAACCAATGCTGGATCATTCAAAGAAAATTGATTGTGCGAAAAGAAGAACCTAAAATCAAACTAATAGTCTAGTTATCCTATTTTAAGTATCAAAAATCAAAAACTAATAATAGAATTAAACTTGCACAACTGGAATTAATTCTAATACTAAACAAACCAAAATTAAAACAAGTGAAACTGCAAAGAATTAATATAAAAAGGAAGAAAGAAATCAAAGCTCGAACAAGAATCAGTGACCATGAGATACACTACTAAATTATCCAACTAAACTAATCAATAGGAAGTAAAAATTAAAGCCTATACTAATGGAATCAAACACTGAATTAAACCAACAACAAACATCACAACAAAATCAAAACAAAAAATTAACTAAAATAAAAAATCACAAAAATAGAATCAATAATAAAAAGAAATAATCAAATAAGGAGGAAAAACCTTACTGATTTGGCCTTCATCTTGACTGACTCTCGAAATTGATTCTCAGTTACTGTTATATGTCTATTTTTTCAAAAATAAACACATAACATTAATTGAGATAATTCGAATAATAAACACATAACATTAATTGAAGATCATTCGAATACTTGAAAGTCCAAACAGATTGAAAATCTTTGAACCCTAGATCTAAAATTCGTGGGATTCCACTTGGATTTGAAGGGTTTTGGTTTGAGATTCTGGATGAGGAGGTCAAGGAGGCCATAGGGTGTGATTTTGGTTGGATTTGGAGGAGTTAGGGTTTTGGCCAGAATTTAGATTCAATATTTGAAGAATTTGGTGGGGATTTGAGGGACGGGATTTGGAGTTTAGGAAAGAGGAGAATGAAGGGAGTTTAGGGTGTATTTTTGGGGTTATTTGGAGGTGGCGCCACCGTAGGCGGCGGAGGCGGTGCCCAGGGTTTGGATTATTTGAGGTGTTCGGAAGGGATTTGAAACAAAACAAGTCCAGATATGGACTGGGGAGATAAAGAGGAAGGTGTGGTGTGAATTTGGGGTCGCTTGGAGAATCGCCACCGGCGGAGGGGATTTCTGGCCGGCAGCGGATGGCGGACGGTGGAGGGATGATGGTCTGTATCAAAGGTGTTAGAGATGACGATGAGAAGGGGTAGGGGGGGTGTCACGACCCATTTTCCACAATTGGTCATGATGGCGCCCGACACATTGTCAGGCCAGCTGATGCAGAAATGTGATTAAATTCTCATTTTACTTTAGCCAAAGACAATTATAATAGATTTTCGAGTTAAAAGTAAGACCAATAAAGATCATAATGTGTAAAGATAGCAATACAACCCAAAAATAAATGTCTACTACTGTGTGTGCCAGAACCTGGTGTCACAAGCTACGGGCGACTAGTAGAATATACACAAAAGAATAATATACTATCCTACTCTGTGATTCAGGATAGACAGAAACAAAAGTATAAGGAAGTACTTCTTCGGCTGCGTATCGGCATGAAAGAGAAGCAGCTCACCGTAGAAGTCCCAAGTGTGCTCACTGATGCGCACCAGAATGACGTCCAGATCCACCTGCCTCAAATACTGTACAGAAGCGTAGCATAAGTACATAAACAACATATACCCAGTAAGTATCCAGTCTAATCTTGAAGAAGTAGAGACGAGAGGTCGACTTGATACCTACTAAGATCAAATAATAATGAGAGTAATTTATGATAAGCAGGTATAACTCAAGTCATAAAAATTTCCAACTATGAAATATAATCCTTCCTTTAACCTTCCATATAGAGTGTTCATTCATATATAAATCTTTAGGCAATCCTGAAGTGTAACCCACAGATAGTCAGCTAGATAACTCATGCGCAAATAGCGACCGAGGAACGTACGGCCTGATCCAACAGAAAAGTAAATGTGCACTGTCGAGGTTCGAACGACTCGAACCATAGATGAATCTATTACCCCGCTCGCGAATCATACGTGCGATGCGATAAATTTAAATAAACAACCACCCTGCTCGCGAATCATACATGCGACCCATGTACACATAAATACATGCTCAAAGAGCAGATTAAGAATTTATCGGGGAGTAGTTATTCAATATAAAGGCCAATCCTCTGCTAACAACTTAAGAAAAAGGAAGTTTAAATCATTTTAAAAATTTATTCACTATTTCACTTTAATTTAAGAAATTCGAATGTCCATAGGAATACAGATATTCCAAGTATAGAATGCTTTTTGGGTCGTAGACTACCCGGACAATAGCATAATAGTAGTTATGCACGGACTCTCGTCACCTCATGCGTACGTAGCCCCCACATATGGGAGCACATAACCAATTAACTCACCTAAGGGGAGAATTCCCTCTTACAAGGTTATAAAGAAGACTCACCTCTCCGAAGCGCACTTCCTATATCAAGAACAAGCCTAAACCCTCAATTCCAAGCCGAACGAGCACAAACTAATTAAAATAAAGCAAGGACTAGTCAATAAAGACTTACAAGGTTGAATCCTAACTATTTAAGTGATTTCCCAACCTTTCCCACAAGTTTCCTAAATTCCGACCCCGGGCCCACGTGCTCGGATTCCGAGATTTTTCGAAGGAAGTTGTTCTCTATCATCTAAGGATCATAAATATATGATTTCTAGTTCATTCTATAACAAATTGCATGCTTAAATCTTAGTTTTGCCAAAACCCTAGGTCTAGCTCTAACCCTTGATTTCTACTAAATTTTAGTGTTTAATCTACCTAATGTTCATGTAATTTAACTCCTAATGGTGGAATATTGCTTACCTTGCAATAATATGTTGAAACCCTCTCTTTGGAACCAACAAAATCGCCCAAGTGTAGAGTATTGAATGGGGGAAATGACTTTGAACTCGGATTAAATGCATTCACTGCCTCCTAGCGATTTTCGCTTCTGCGGTACTAGGACCGCTTTTGCGTGGACCACTTCTGCGGAAACGTGCCCGCTTTTGCGAAAATGACAAAAGAAGCCTGGACCGCTTCTGCAGTCGATGGGCCGCTTGTGTGGTACTGGGCCTGGGAAGTTGGACCGCTTCTACGGTCCGGGGTCCGCTTAAGCGGGACCGCTTCTGCGGTTTCCCCTGAGCCTGGACCCTTCCGCTTTTGCGATGAGAAGGCCACATCTGCGGTACCGCTTCTGCGGTTCAAGAACCGCAGATGCAATTATGACAGAAGCAGCAAAAGCTGCAGCCCTTCCTCAATTTCTAACTTCACTCGAACCTCGCTCGTTTGACGCTCGGGGCTCTTGATCCCCACCCGAACATACAGACAAGTCCAAAATCACGAGGCGAACCTATTCGAACCCTCGAAACACTCAAAACAATGCTAAATCGAGGAATCAAACCCCAAAACCAAATGAACCAAATCATTGAACTTCAAGTTCTAAATTTTCTTCCAACGGGTCAAAATGCCCTTAAGCTACTCGGATTTACACCAAATTTCACGGGTAGGTCTTTACTGATATTTCGGACCTGTACCAAGTTTTGAAATCAAAATCCGAGCCCGATACCAAGGAAAACAATTATTTCTTGGTTTATTTAAATCTTTAAAACTTTCATTTAACAATTTCACAGAAAAATTCATTACTCGGGCTAAGGACCTCGGAATCCGATTCCGGGCATACGCGCAGGTCCCATATTTTCTCACGGACCCTCTAGGATCATGAAATCAACAATCCGGGTCTGTTTTCCCAAGAAAGTTTACCGAAGTCAAACTTGGCCTTTTTTAGAGAAACTTAAAGAAGCAAATGGACATATTCTTACTCAAAACTCTCCCAACTTCTGAACCACCTGTCCCTGCAAGTCATAAATTAGTTAAAGCAAGTGCGAAAAGTTTTATTTAAGGAAACGGGGTTCTAAAACACAAAATGACCTGTCGGATCGTTACACGGGGAAATCCGACACTTATATATCCTAATCATCGTTACTTCCTGACTGTTGGATCGATGAGATCCAACGGTCATGATTCAAGGGCCATGAAACGACGTCATTTGGGCATTAAATCACTCGACTGGATCAGGGCAATTTTGGGCTTGGGTTTGGGTAATTTTGAACGGGTTCAGGGTTCAAGACTTGGGCGTGTGGCTTGGCTGGGGATAGCATTTTATTTGGCCTAAAATTGGCCAGCCTAAGCTTGCTCCTCTCTCTTTTTTTAATGCCTTTTATTTAATCTCACTCATTTTTATTTTTTTTTTCATTTTTATTAAATGCCAAAATAAAAAAATACAAATAAAGACCTGATTTAATTCTTCAACTAAACTAATTAATTTTCCTAAAATTAACTAAAGCCCAAAAAAAATGTAAAATAACTATTTTTATTATTTTCTCTTATTTTTTTTGGTAATATTAATTAACTAATAAAGCTAAAAATAAAAGATTGAGTCCTAAATGCAAAGATACTATATTTTTGTAATTTTTTTTATGAATTAATCAACTAAAAATGCACACAAAAATGCGAACAAGCACAAAGTCATGCAATTAGTTCCCTAAAATTCAAATAATAAAAGAAAAAAATCCTAATTTTAATGAATTCTATAGGAATAATTTAAGCAAGGAAAAAATCACATGCTCACAGCTGCCCCTCTTTGCTCGGAGACACGAAGGGTTTTCGGGCAAAGATAAATGAGCAATTATGAGAGATTTTTGCCTGGTTGGCATTCCATGAGAAGCATTTTTAAAAAAATGTCTGACCGAACCCTGCTTCAGAGGTTGCCTACATATCCTTGGCTTAAAAGGAATCATGTCAGTGTAGTTCTGGAAGGTTTGGTAGCTGGGACTACCAGGAGCTGTGATTTCACTGCTGTTGCTGCTGCTACTACTTGCTGACCGCCTTATTACACCAAAAGAAAAATCAAAGCTAAGCTAGCTGTGCCGATCAACTATGACTTACAAGATTCTTATCTATAATTCTCGTTGAGGCTTGATCTTGAGTCTTAGCTGATTTTGCTGTGGACTCTGATCTGAATATTGATGCTCGCAAGTTGTAGGTATTTTTTCTTTCTGCAGCACTGAGTCAAGCGGAACATGCAAAGCTTGTGACTTCAATCACATTCTGAGCAATCCGCACCTTTGTTTGCTTCGACATTTTGAATTCATTTCTTTTCATTCTTTTCTTCTTTTCTTTATTTTGGATTAAGACGCATTCCATCGGTCATCTCGCACCCTGTGCCTCGAGGTCAAACATGCTTAAGACACCAAAACAAACAAACGAATGAAATTTTTCTACCCCAATTTTCACTGGGAAAATTTTGTGAGTTAGTTGTGACACATATCTAAGCGATAAAATCAGGATCGTGTATCCTTGGGACTGAAGCTAGGTTATGTTGGGAAATGGCCGGGTTATGCGGGATAAAAGAAAAAGATCTTCGGGTTATGCCGGGGAGGTTCGAGGGTTATGCAGGGATAAAAGAAAAAGGTCCTTGGGTTATGCAGTGAGGTCCACGGGTTATACTGGGATAAAAAAAATGGTCCTTGGGTTATGCCAAGGAAGTCCACGGGTTATGCCGGGATAAAAGAAAAAAGGCCCTTGGGTTATGCTAGGGAGGTCTACGGGTTATGCCGAGATAAGAAAAAAGCTCCTTGGGTTATGCCAGGGAGGTCCACGGGTTATGCCGGGATAAAATAAAAAAGCTCCTTGGGTTATGCCAGGGAGGTCCACGGGTTATGCCGGGATAAAAGAAAAAAGGTCCTTGGGTTATGCCAGAGAGGTCTACGAGTTATGCCGGGATAAAAGAAAAAAGGTCCTTGGGTAATGCAAGGGAGGTCCACGGGTTATGCTGGGATAAAAGAAAAAAGGTCCTTGGGTTATGCCAGGGAGGTCCACGGGTTATGCCGGGATAAAAGAAAAAAGGTCCTTTGGTTATGCCATTGAGGTCCACGGTTTATGCCGGGATAAAAGAAAAAGGCTCCTTGGGTAATGCCAGGGAGGTCCACGGGTTATGTCGGGATAAAAGAAAAGGGTCCTTGGTTTATGCTAGGGAGGTCCACAGGTTATGCCGGGATAAAAGAAAAGGGTCCTTGGGTTATGCCAGGGAGGTCCACGAGTTATGCCGGGATAAGAGGAAAAGGGTCCTTGGGTTAAGCTAAGGAGGTCCACGCGTTATGCCGGGATATCTAGAGAATGGGGCCCTATCCTACCATAATTTTTTGTTTCTTCTTCTTCTTTCTTTCTTCTTTTTTCTTTTTTATTTAGTAAAAAGCATGAAAGAATTTGGGGGAAACTTCCCTTTTTGGTCGGTTCCCTGCTGCAAAGCTTTTTCAGCGCTTGCGCATTTCTTTTCCCTTTTGGGTTGCACCTGCTTCTTGCACGGTTGCTTTGAATTACACATGTTTTAAACAAAGAACAATTTGTTAGTTTGAAATGGTGTTTGGTTTTGTGGCCTTGATCATCTTAATTGCTTGATCCCGGCCTAGTTTCCATTGAGAACTTTGTTGTTTGCGGGTTTTGAGGGTGAATCTCTTTTCAAACCATAAGGACTCAACTTTTAGGATTTCAGTATGACTCGCCTGCATAGGATCGGGCCTTTTTGCTTTGCTTTACTCTTAGAACCTTTGTCCTTATTTTCTTTCTTCTTCAATATCTTTTGCTTTAAAACATCCATATTCATGGTCATTCGGGATAGTCTGGGTATTTTCTTTGGCTTTTGCCAGGCGATGCCCTATAAAACTAGTCCTGCCACCTTTTCTTTGTAATAGTCTCGGAATCATAGTTAAACCGAAAGGGATTCAAAGAATAAGTATACAAAAGGAAAGCATATGAGTTTAAAAAGAAGCGTCCCTTTCGGGGGAAAAAAAGGACTTATCTAGGGGTGCATGCTGACTTCAAATGGACATGACATGCTTCTTGGACTGGATTCCCGACCAACACAAACTTTCCAGCTTCTCGTGAACCCATTGATCCGTATTTCAAAAACAGGGAACCTTGCAAGGACTCTTTTAGTGGTGAGGTGTCTTCTTTTCGGCCGACAGTGCCCTTTGCGGGTTTTCTCCAATCGACCTCTCTCATTTCTCTTCTCACCGTCGCCCGATAGTGCTCTTTACGAGTTTTCACTAAACGGACTCTCTCATTTTCAAATACTCTACTCACCGTAGCCTTATGGCACCCGAAGGTTTTCACCGATCAGACTCTCTTATTTTATTTCTCTCAATTTGGACTATATCAGATTCCAACAATGTTGCTGTTCAATTCCCACGCCTTTGCCAATTGATTGGAAGGACTTGGACAAGGTTTTGGGTAAAAAGGATTTTGGACGGAAGTACAACTTTGGAACCAGTTTGGTGGACTCATGGTCGAACCATTACATCATCTGCCCCAGTTTCAACTTTTGGGGGAATTGGGATTTTTGTTTTGGCGTGACTGAACCCCTGAGAGAGGCTGCCTACGTATCCTTTCGGAATCAATTCAGACGTAGTTCAAGGAAAACATTTTGTTTTGTTTTTTTTATTTTTATTGTTTTTTTTCATCATTTCTTTTTTTTTTCTCTGTTCCAAAGAGGGTAGGCAAGGAAGAGTAACCGGCTCAAATGGGTTTGCGAAGGGTTGATAATGTTTTGGTAGCGAGAAGAAAAGCCTTTGTCAACTCAATTGCACAAAAACCATTACCGCAGAGAGCCTAGACATAGTACCTTTTTATTGCATCTGCATTCACAGCTGTTTTGGGATCATTTCCTTCGATATCTCCCAATACAATGCTCCTCTCGGCAATATTTTTCGGTTGATGTATGGACCCTTCCAATTAGGAGCGAATTTTCCTTTTGCTTCCTGTTGATGAGGGAGAATGTGTCTTAACACGAGTTGTCCCACTTCAAAATTCCTGGGATGCACTTTTTTGTTCTAAGCACGGGCCATTCTGTGTTGGTATAACTGCCCGTGACAAACCGCGGCCATTCGTTTTTCATCAATTAAGAACAACTGTTCCAACCAAGTCTTGACCCAACCACTATCCGCAATTTCTGCTTCAACGATTATCCGGAGTGAAGGAATTTCTACCTCTGATGGTATAACAACCTCAGTTCCATAGACTAACAAGTATGGGGTTGCTCCTACCGATGTGCGCACCGTAGTGCGATATCTAAGTAATGCAAAAGGTAGCTTTTCATGCCATTGTCTGGAGCTCTAAGTCATTTTTCTTAGAATTTTCTTGATGTTCCTGTTTGCTGTTTTGACGATACCATTGGCTTTGGGCCGGTAGGGAGTGAATTTTCTATGTGTTATTTTGAATTGTTCGCATACTTCTTCCATCAAACGACTGTTCAAGTTGGCAGCATTGTCTGTGATGATAGTTACAAGAATGCCAAAGCGGAAAATAAGATTAGAATGCACAAAATCTACCACCACTTTCTTGGTTACTGACTTAAGAGTGATGGCCTCAACCCACTTCGTGAATTAGTCAATAGCAACCAGTATGAACCTATGTCCGTTTGAGGCTTTTGGCTAGATTGGTCCAATGACGTCCATGCCCCAAGACATGAATGGCCAGGGTGCTGATATAGGATGCAGTTCAGTTGGTGGTGCATGAATGAAATCACCATGCACCTGACGCTGATGGCATTTTCGGACAAAGCTGAAGCAGTCTTTCTCCATAGTTATCCAATAATATCCTGCCCGAAGGATTTTCTTTGCCAAAACATACCCATTCATATGAGGTCCGCATACTCTTGCGTGTACTTCGTGCATAATTATTCCGGCTTCTTCGGTGTCAACACATCTTAACAAGTTGAGGTCCGGGGGTCCTCTTATACAAGACATCACCACTCAAGAAGAAACCACTCGCATGCCGTCTGATGGTCCTCTTTTGATCTCCAGTAGCTTGCTCAGGGTATTCTTGCATTTTCAAAAACCTTTTAATATTGTGATACCATGGATGGATGGTTGGCTCCGTCACAAACCTGTTACAATAACCATTCCTTTCCTTGATTTGGATCTCCAGAGGATCAATATGGGCAATGCCTGGGTAAGGTAGCATCGAAGCCAGAGTGGCAAGTGCATCAACTAATTCATCGTGACTCCGAGGGATGTACCTAAATTCTATCGACTTGAACCGCTTGTTGAGATATTCCACATATTGCCGATAGGGAATGAGCTTAACATCTCGAGTCTCCCACTCCCCCTGGGCTTGCTGGATAATTAGATCGAAATCCCCCATGATTAATAACTCTTCGATGTCTTGGTCAATTGCCATGTTCATGCCCATGATGCAGGCTTCATACTCAGCAGTATTGTTCGTGCAGAAGAACCGAAGCCTGGCCGTAGCCGGATAATGCTGACCAGTGGGTGAGATCAAGATTGCCCCAATTCCCACGCTTCTGGAGTTTACTACTCCATTAAAGAACATTTTCCAAGCACGAGTGTCCTCAGAGATTGCTTTTATTGAATTTACCTCCTCATATGGGAAGTAAGTACTTAACGGTTGGTATTCCTCATCAACCGGATTTTCAGCCAAATGATCTGCCAACGCCCGGGCCTTCATCGCCGTGCGAGTGACATAGACTATGTCAAATTCAGTGATCAAGATTTGCCATTTTGCTAGTCTCTCTGTGGGCATCAGTTTCTGGAATATGTACTTCAGAGGATCCAACCTGGTTATGAGGTAGGTAGTGTGAGCTTGAAGATAATGTCTCAGCCTTTGAGCAACCCAAGTCAGAGCATATCATGTTTTCTCCAACAGAGTATATTTGGCTTCATAACTGGTGAAATTCTTGCTCAAGTAATAGATTGCCTGCTCTTTCTTCCCAGTTATATCATGTTGCTCGAGGACACAGCCAAAAGAATTTTCCAATACCGTCAGATACAAGAAAAGAGGTCTCCCTTGCTCTGGTGGGACCAAGACTGGAGGATTTGACAGATATTCTTTGATCTTTTCAAAGGCTTCTTGACATTCATCCATCCACTTGACTGCTGCATCTTTCTTCAACAACTTGAATATGGGCTCACATGTGGAAGTCAGTTGAGCAATGAACCGGCTGATATAGTTTAATCTGCCCAACAAGCTCATCACATCCTTCTTAGTTCTTGGAGGAGGCAAATCCCGGATAGACTTTATCTTTGTTGGGTCTAACTCGATACCTCTCATGCTGACTATGAAGCATAGAAGTTTGCCCGACGGAACTCCGAATACACATTTAGCCTGGTTCACCTTCAGATCATACTTGCGCAATCGGTCGAAGAACTTTCTCAAATCTCGAACGTGGTCATCCTGAGTTCGGGACATGATGATTACGTCGTCCACATACACCTCTATGACCTGATGCATCATATCATGGACGATGGCAGTCATGGCCCTCATATAGGTCGCTCCAGCATTCTTCAGATGATGTGGCATAACCCGGTAGCAATATGTACCCCAGGGTGTGGTTAAGGCCATTTTCTCTGCGTCTTTCTCATCCATCAACACCTGGTGATATCCTGCGTAGCAATCCACAAAGGACTGTACCTCATGCTTGGTGCAGTTATCAACAAGGATGTGGATATTGGGCAAAGGGAAATTGTCTTTGGGACTTGCCCTATTCAAATCTCTGTAGTCCACACACACCCGGGTCTTCCCATCTTTCTTTGGAACTGGGACTACATTAGCCAACCATGTAGTGTACAGAACTACTCGGATTACCCTTGCTTTCAACTATTTCGTGATTTCTTCTTTGATCTTACGATTGATGTCAGTTTTAAACTTTCTTTGTTTTTGTTGGACCGGAGGGCAATCAGGGTAAGTTGGCAACCTATGCACCACTAAATCAACACTCAATCCTGGAATGTCATCGTACGACCAAGCAAACACATCTTTAAACTTAAACAGGAGTTGAGTTATTGCATCTCGGGTTTTCTTATCTATGTGAATGCTTATTTTGGTTTCTCGAATTTCTCAGAAGTTCCTAAGTTAACCGGCTCGGTATCATTCAAATTTGGCTTAGTCTTATTCTCAAATTGTTCCAGTTCTTGATTTATTTCCCTAAAAGCCTCTTCTTCATCATATTCCGGTTCTTGGTTCACTATTTCACAATTAGACAGCGTGTTTGGATCTGGGCATGAAGTCCGCAAGCATGTCATGTTATTTAAAGCCACACTATTATAACTGAAAAGAAGAGATAAAAGAGGAAAATAAAATAAATCAGAAAAATAAAGAGGAAAATGAACGATGAAATATTGATTTCATTTCTTGGAATTTTGGAACATAACAGGGTTTACATTGGGAATTTAAAGACAAGAAACTAAAAAAAATATCAGATTTACACCCTGGAATAACTCGGGATGCAGAAAAAGTAGCAGGACAGGTCTACCGGGACTCCCGCCTGATCGGAAATGGCGTAGCCTTCCAATTTTGATGCTTGGTGCTTGGTCCCATGTATAACCCCTCAGCGGTGCTAGTGCCCTCTCCTGGCTGAACCATGTGGATTTCGTAGAGTACTTTTCTCACTGCCCCACATATTTTTTCAATTTTTTCAGCTGTGAAAACCTCATCGTCTTCCTCTTCACTGTACTTCGGCTTGACAAAGGTCTCATACAGATGTGGCAGTGGCTATGGCAAGACACATCCTTCCTTCTTTCTCTCATCTACCCATTTTACATCATCTGGGGTAGGGTGGAAACCTATCCCGAAGAACTTTTCGGTCGTAGGCAAAGTTACCAGCTCAGATATATCTTGAAGAGACTTTCCAAGTCCTTTTCCTGGCTTGAAACCATGTCTGATCGTCTCTTTTGCCACCATAATCGAGGCATTGGATAGGAAAGGTTGAGGGAAAGTGTTTCCTTCTTCATGCTGATCTGCCACCACAACTTCAAATGCTTGGTAGACTAAGTGCTCACTACCTTCTTTAGCTTCTAAGCATGGGACAGATGGATCCCGATAGATCGACTGTTCATCTCCTCCATGGACCACGATTTCCTGATCCTCATATTTGAATTATGCCATTTGGTGGAGGGTAGAAGGCACAGCTCCAGTGGCATGGATCCAAGGCTTCCCAGAAGAAAATTATAAGATGTATCCATATCCAGCACTAAAATGTCACCTCGAAATCCACCGGTCCGATGGTCAAGATTAGGTCAATTTTCCCGATGGTATCTCTTTTGATGCCGTCAAAGGCTCTCACACAGACATTGTTGGCACAAATTCTTCCAGTCCCAATTTCCATACGTTGCAGTGTGGAGAGTGGGCAAATATTAACACCCGAGCCTCCGTCTACCATGACTCGCTTTACATAATATCCCTCACACTTGATAGTCAAGTGCAAGGCCTTGTTGTGAGCAGCTCCCTCTAGAGGCAAGTCATTTTTGCTGAAAGAGATTTGATTGATAACAAAGAATCTTTCCGCCATTATTTTGAGTTGTTCTACCAAAGTTTCAACCGGCACATAGGCTTCATTCAAAGTTTTCATTAACACCTTTTGATGCTCAAGGGATTTCAACAGTAATGACAGTAAAGACACTTGTTCAGGACATTTTCGCAACTGATCGACCACCTCGTAGTCAGCCATTTTCATCTTTTGAAAGAAAACTTCCACTTCCTCAGCACTCACAGGTTTCTTAGGCGGGAAACGCCTTTTAGTAGCAATGTTTACCTCTTCTATGTTTGAGTAATTTTTGGCAGGAACATTTTCTTGAAGCCCTCCCAGGATCTCTTTCCCTTTATACGTAACCACCGTTCGATGGCAATTCCATGGCACTGCAAGCAGGGTTGGTCACAGGCTTCTGTGGTACGCATCCAATAACCACTGGCTCACTCAGCCAAGGTGGTTTGATTGTCCCCCGCACCACATAGGCTTGCTTGGGTATGTACACTTGTGTTCCCTTTTTCACTTCCAATTTCCGTGGAGGGCTTATCATCAGCTTTTTTTCTTGACGGCCGCACGGGACATAGAGAATTCCATCCTTGGGAGGTATCGCTTCTGTTCTGGCTTCAGCTTTCTTTTCTGGCTCTGCCTTGGTGACTTTGTTTTTCTTCTCTCCTTTATCTTGCTTTAGGGCCACCTTTGGCTTTCTTTCTGCATCAGCAATAGCAATGATGGACTTTAATGCCGGATCAAACTCTTTATCCTCACAGATCATTCCAATCACAGGTCCATTATTGTGGGTTGGCAAAGGATTGTTGGTCACATTTGGGACCTCCTCGTCCCTCAGCACTATCTTCCACTGCTCTATCAAGTCTTCCACGTCTTTTTCAATGTCCAACAGCTTTCTGTATCATTTCCCTCAGCTCCTGAATGATAAGAACATCGGATGCCCGCTGATTGGATGGTGATTCTGGGTTTTGCCTGTTTGGAGGTATGGGCTGCAGCAAATTCATTTGAACAAGCTTCAGGAACAGACTAGAGTACGGTTCACCGATTGGTGTAAAGTTTGGTCTCCTGAGTGGTTCCCGAGGACAGAAGTTATTCTGCGGAGGTCGAGGATTATAGTAGTTCTGGTGGGGAGGCTGATTTCTTGGGAATGGAGGTTGATTTCTATTGGCATGTGGCTGTGGCCGGGCAAAGGGTTGAGCGTTCATGACCGCATAAGGTGGAGGAGCAGAAGCCATATTAGAATGAGGGTAGTAATGTTGAGGGGTTCCTAAAATTAACTAAAGCCCAAAAAAAACAAAATGTAAAATGACTATTTTTGTTATTTTCTTTTATTTTTTTGGTAATATTAATTAACTAATAAAGCTAAAAATAAAAGATTGAGTCCTAAATACAAAGATACTATATTTTTGTATTTATTTATTTTTTTATGAATTAATCAACTAAAAATGCACACTAAAATGTGAACAAACACAAAGTCATGCAATTAATTCCCTAAAATTTAAATAATAAAAGAAAAAATCCTAATTTTAATGAATTCTATAGGAATAATTTAAGCGAGGCAAAAATCACATGCTCACAGTACCCAGTAAGTATCTAGTCTAACCTCGAAAAAGTAGTGACGAGGGGTCGACTGCGACACTTACTAAGGCCAAAAATATAATAATATGAAATTCTAATTAAACATGATAGATATAAATGACAACAAAACTCAGAGTATTAAATAAATGAACAATCCTTTCACCATTGTTAAGAACTGAATCATTTCCCTCATTTAAAACAAGTAATTTCTCAAGCCGAGGAATTTTTCTAATATAAAGGGACTCCCAATTTTGTTATCATGCATGAAATATGCCGATGACATGTGGCTCGATCCAAATATACATATACATAATTGTGTGCATTGCCAAGGGTCAAACGACACGTATCATAGATGCCTCTATTAACCTATCGAAGTGAATGGCCCACTCATATGAGAGTAGTGAAAACGTTACCCCGGTCGCGGTTTATACTAGCGACGTGGTAAAATATAAATTTCACAAGTTATCATAACATCTCTCAATTCTTCCAAAATGAAGAAATTCAACTTGAACTTTTGAAATCTTAGAAAAAGTCCTCAACTCTGCCCCATTCAATACAATTAACAAATATAATCAAATAACGGTGTAAACAAGCATGGTGTGAACCTAAAATTACTCAGATATAAGCATGAATAGTAGCTATGTACGGACTTTCATCATCTCATGCATACGTTGCCCCCCACAAATAGCAGTACATATTAATTAAGTTCACATACGGAGTAAATCCTCTTTTACAAGGTTAGCAAAGAGACTTACCTCACCTCAAAGCCTACTTTTCGGTCAAGGATTGTGCTCAAACCCTCAATTTGGTGCCACACGACTCGAAACTAGTAAAACATTATATAAAATAAACAATACATGTTCAAAAGTTCATACTATAACTATCACAGTGATTCCCTAAGCCTACTTGAAGAATCCCTAACATTCACCCCCCTGGCCCACGTGTGCGGATTTCGAGGGTTTTTGAAGAAAGTTGTTACGCATAACCTCATGGACTCAAATATATGATTGTTACTAAATTTCATAACAAATTTCATCGTTAAATCTCTTTTTTTTAAAAACCTTGTATCCCACCTAAACCCATAATTTTCACTAATTTACATGCTACAATTTATCCATAAACTATGTATTTAACTCACATTGGGTAGGAATTACTTACCCTCAATAGCTAGGTTGAAATTGCCTTTCTAAAGCTCCAAAATTGCCCAAGTTTGTGAAAAAGGAGAGAAAAATGGCTATTCCCGTACTTAAAATAAGGTTCTGCTCAGTTGTGACGGCCTTTTTCGCGAATACGGAAGAAGCCTCGCGTTCGCGAAGGCTTACATTGACCGGGCATCGTGAACAGAATAGCTCTTTCGCGAACGCGAAGCGCAAAGTCTACTGGCCCTCCACGGCCTATTTCCCCTACGCAAATGCGAGTGGGGGTTCGCGAATGCGAAGGCCTAGGCTCACAAGGCTACCTGAGCACATGAGACTGACCGCGAACATGAAGGGAAGTTTTCC
This sequence comes from Nicotiana glauca, assembly GCA_026770625.1. NCBI lineage: Eukaryota > Viridiplantae > Streptophyta > Magnoliopsida > Solanales > Solanaceae > Nicotiana > Nicotiana glauca. Next base: position 93,303 of record MU782557.1, on the reverse strand, counting down.
TACTTTCCTAGGTTTTTCTTCGCGAACGCGATGGCTATCCCGCGTTCGCGAAGAAGGAAACCAGAACTTGGAATTCTAGTTTCTCAGGTTTAGCTCTGAGTGGTTTGAAACACACCAGAGCCCCTCGGGACCCCATCCAACTACACCAATAAGTCTATGATCATAATACAGACTTGCTCAAACTTTCAAAACATGTAAAACAACAATGAAACCAAGAATCACACCCCAAAACCAAATTGAATCAAACTTTGAACTTCAAGTTTCCTAATAACTCCGAACGTGTCGAATACTTTGACTACTCGAAATGACACAAAATTTGCGTGCATGTCTTAAATGTTACGAGACTATTCCCGATCTTGGGATTCTATTTAGCCTCGATATCACCAAAACCTACTCCAAACAAAATTTAAAGAACTTAAAAGCCTTCAAAGAACCAATTTTCACTATTAGGCCCTATAATGATCCCAGATCATGCCACCCCGATACGAACATATTCCCAAGTCATAAATCATCATACAAACCTATTGGAACTGTCAAACCCTTATTTCGATGTCATTTGCTCAAATATTGACCGGAGTCAAACTTAGACTTTTTTGCCACCCTTAAGGAACTAAGTGTCCTAGGATGTTCTCTGTTCTGATAGGCTTCAATATCTTGTTTTCTTAAAGTTGTTAGATTTATATGTGCTTGATCCTTTGAAAGGTTTACCCTAACTCTTTACACTTACTGCTTGTATCATAGCTATGTGAAATTGTTGAGTAAACCCCTTTATTTATGTTTGATCATTTGAGGAAGATTAGAAGTGGGCGATTAATGGTATTTGGGTGCGAAACCTAATTTGTGGAAAGGTATTCCTCCCTGACACAATTACTGCTTGGGGTCCATGAGACCCTCGTAAACTCTATAGTGCCAGGGGTCTACAACGAGATTTTATCCATAAAAATGGATTTGCTCTAAGTCTTAAGTCACTAACTCCTAGTAGAGGATGAACATAAATGAAATTTTTTCTAACCACATTCTTTAACTTTTTATTATTATTTTTCACAATCTTTATCTTATTTCATTTTATATTTGATATACCATAATTTTTTTTAATTTTTATATGCATGTTTCGAATTGGGCCATCTAAGTGCCATCGTGATGTTCTAAACGTCAATACCAAACAAGAGGGAGGGGTGATTTGTGCGGTACCCAATTTTCGCTCTAGAAGAAGCTGGTTATTCTAGGTTGTACTTTCTACTACTGTTTGCAGAATTAAAAGTACATAAAATAAAGAACACAAATATTTTTACGTGGAAAACACCTGGCTCAAAAGGTGAAAAAACCACGACCTACTACTCGGTAGGATTTTTCCAAACTTCCACTAAAATCACTGAGCCAAAACAGCATTTACAAAACTCTTGTAAACCTAAGGATTAAACTCTAATCCCGTTGTGGCACACAACTTCAACTGTTGCGACAACTTCAAGTTAACTCTAACTTGAATACTCAAAGTACCTAATACAATTGCTTCTATGAAAGCTAAAGGGTACAAGTTTTAATCACCTACTACAATTGAACTAGAATAAAAGAAAAACACAATGGAGTTGGTTCTTCTATCTTGTCCAAGTAGCTTTAGGAATGAACACTTGAATCTCTTATAAATTGCTTGCAAAATTGCCTCGCTCTTTTGCTCTCAATATAGTTTAACTTCTGCGTTTGTGCAATACCTGTAAAATTGAACAATTGTTATTTAATGAGTTAGTAATTAGAGTTTGATTAAGACTCCATTGCTGATCTTCCATCGAAGTTGTGTCCTTGAACAACACAAACTCCAACCCTATCATTATCCGGATTGTGTTCTCTTCTCATAAGGAGACTTTCACTCCCTATCCAATATGCAATGTTTTCGATTAGTTCCGGAGATATTATTGCTTGATCACTAAGAGTTATCTCCTTCACGTGTATCTCACATGCATAGGTTGATAAATACTGTTCCTCACATGATGGACCTGGTCCATGTCTGAGTTCATTTGTCATTCTTCAAAACATCACCTGAACTTGGGCCAACAAATTCCCCCTTTTTGATGATGACAAACTCTGTGCTTTTACGGATCAAAGAAGCTGTAAGAACTCAGCATAACCATCAACACTTAGCTTAGAATTTTAACTTATCATCAAGGACCAGATTTAATTAGGTTATAAATATCACATTATTCAGAATAAAGAGTAAATAATAATATCTCTTCCTCCTATTGGCATCATCAAAAAATTGTATACACAATGTGAATTCCAGATTTTAATAATTACTCATGGCCATTGAGCCAACTGCAAGTGAAAACATGATTCAAATTATCAATAATCAATAGACATAATTAAACTATTAAGATCAGAATCTTCATAGAATAAGAGAAACAACAGTTGTCATTGATAAGGATATGTTTCCACAAACAAACCACAAAAGAAAGAAAAAACTTCCAAAATATGAGAAAAAAACTGAAATATCCCTAAATCGGGTCAGTGGGGTCACTAGGGGGTGGGGTACTAGACTGGATCTAAAGACAAGTGCCGGAAGGCCTGGGGCTGGGAAGAACTAGACGGTTGAGATTGGAGAAGGTTTAGCATATTCTGAAGCATTCCATCACTCTTCTCCTTTTCTTTTTCTAGCTCAGTTCTAAGGTCATCTTTCTCATTCTCCAATTCAGCCACACGTGCCTTGAGCCTAGCAATTTCATCATCCTTAATTCCACACTCCTGAACCAAGTCTCTAACCTTGATGTTGATGGGTTTTTCAGAGATGAACCAGGTTAAACTGGGGTGGCATAGACTGGATATTCACAATCTAGAAGAGTCTTGATGCCAAAATGTTCCTTGCTTGATGCCATCTCCCATTTCTTCAAAGTCACATTCAGCCTGTCCAGAACAATAGTCAATACGAACCCATATGGAGTGGCATGAGCCTTGCACCCATTGATGACCCTATGTCCCTATCTAGTAATTTGACAACAAAAGCAGGCCAATTGATCAGCATTCCTCTCACAAGGAACTCCATAAGAACCAAGTCCATGTAGTTGGCAGTGTGCCTTCTCTCCTGTGTGGGCAATAGACACTTGTTGACAAACTCAAACAAAACCTTGTGCTCAGGCCTCATCTCACTTTTCTGCACAAACCTGGCTTTAGACAAATCTTCAGCAGCTTTAGCATCACAAAAATTCCTAGTGATTTGAAGAGCAGTAGGGAGAGAATCCAGACATGGCCACCTTTGCGTTGTATAATCATCATACCTTTCACTAGGTATGTCCAAAATATCACCCAGTTTGAGTGCATCAGACTCCACTTTTACTCCTTTCACCAGGCTGGTGACTAACCCATTCTTTACAGTGGCATTTGCCATAAACTCAATCAGTTCTTTCATAGCTAGCCTTCCATCCATTTCAATGACCATATCCTTCCACCCTTGTGCAGCTAGAGCATCTACCAATCTCCTCATTCCTGGTTCATCCAGGTCTCTCAGTAGCCTATCTTTCAAAACATTTCTCCTACCAAATATGGCAAACCTGTCTTGTTCTTTCTCAGATTCCGCCTCTTCTTCTTCACCACTCCATTCTTCATCTTTCTCAATAATTTTCACTTGTTTTCCTTTCACTGCAGATCTTGTTCTTTTGGCTAAAGAGGGTTCAGCAGGTACAGGTACAGAGGAAGAATTCTTTGAAAAAGTCTTGGACCTTTTAGGCTTGGGTTTAGGAACCTCTTCAGTTGTTCCCCTTTCTTGATGGATCAGTTCCATCTCCTTTTCTTCTTCTGCTACCTCTGAGCATTCTACAACCTTGGCTTTTCCCTTTTCCTTCTTTTTCTTCTTCTTCCTGCTTTCTTTCAGAGCTTTTTGCAACTCTGCTTCACTTTGTTTGGCCCTGCTTCTAGTATCTCTTCCCTTAGGCACTGAAGGGACAGTAGGTTTTGGGGATGAAGTTTTGCTTTTCTTGGTTGGCTTGGAAGCAGTTGGAACCTTTTGTGAAGAATCTTTGCGCTTCTTTGGATCATAACTCTCCCCAACCCTTTTTAGAAGATCAGCCAGGGTTTCCTCAGTTGATGAAACAAGTTCTTCTCGTTGCTTGCTTAGATGAACGAGCTCTTCAGTCGCCTCCCCAGAACCACTTCCCCCCTGACTTGATGTCACTTTCTTCAATACTTCCACTGATAGCAAGAACCTTTTCCTTCCCATTTCCCCTCTCATCACCACTTTCTCCATCTCTCTCTTTTCCTTTCTTTTTTAACTCCACTCCTACTCGATTCAGCCACCTTTGCATCTTTAATAGGACCAAATAGAACAAACCTATTTTCAGTGCTTTCAACCACAGAATAAAGCACCACACAAGAACTTACCTCACCAAGGGTTTCTTGAATTTTCTCAGTGTCAGAAGACCCATGGTCTTCACTTTCACTGGCAGAAATAAAATCTTCAGACTTAGAGCTAGAGTCAGATTCATGAGCAGGCTTTTCTTTCTTTTGGATAACCTTCAATCTCTCATTTAGAACTTTCCTCAGGGCTCCAGTTGCTACAGTTTTTCTAGCCAACATTTTCTGCCTACGAAACCTAGGTTTTAGGGATTCACTAGGAGGAAGAGATGAGGTTGTTTTAGAGGGAGATGCTGGTGGGGGAGTGCCAGGATTATCTTGGGGGGTTAGACATGGTTCTTCGTTTATGGAAGAGTTTTGGGAATTTCTGAGAAGAAAGGCAATTTGGGATTTCTGGAGATGAAAATCAATTAGAACTGGAGATATGATTTTTTACGGTTATGGGATTATGAAGAAGAGGTGTGGTGTGCATTTAAAGGAAATTAGTAATAAGTGCAATAACGGTAGCTTTTTTAGGGGTCAATTAGAGGTCTAATCAAAGTGTAATTCCAATCTCTTAGTAATTGTTAGGAATCGCTAGATTTTAGGAAAAAATCCCAATTTTTAGAGTTCTAGGAGAACGAAAATGGTTCAATGCTCAACGGATAGAATTTTTGGGAATTTGACAAATGTAGGACTTCTGCTCATGATTGGATAATTAATCTTTCTAATTGTGCAGAGTATAGAAAACATACCTGAGCTTTCAAATGAACGCATACTGATGAACCAGGTTCTTCATATAGAATTCTCTTGAACATGCCTAAGAGATTAGTGATTCATATATACACATATCACAAGAGTATACTAATTATAGTATGAAATTGAGTAAGAATTGATCTAGATATTTACACAAAGTTAGAACTCCTAACCATTTTTTTTCAATTTTTTTTCATTGTGCATTCTGAACTGGACTTATTAGGTGATCTTAATCATCCGTAATTCCAACCTGTTCTTCTCAAATTTTCTCTACTCAGTGCTTTAGTGAAAATGTCAGTTATTTGTTTATCAGTAGCACAGAATCCTATTGAAATCAATAATTTCTCATAATTATCTCTTAAGAAGTGGTGTCTAACATCTATGTTCTTAGTCCTCTTATGATGAATAAGGTTCTTTGTCATACTTTTAGCACTATTGTTATCACAGAATATTGGAATACATCCCACTTCAACTCCAAAATCTACAAACTATTATTTGATCCATAATAATTGAGCACAATAAGAAGCAACATCAACATACTCAACTTCAGCAGTAGATAGGGCCACTGAATTTTGCTTTTTGGTATCCCATGACACAAGACATGAACCAAGGAAGTGTGCCATACCTGAGGTGCTATCCCTATCCACTAGAAAACCTGCATAATCAGTATCAGCATATCCTACTAAATTGAAATTTCTACCTTTGGTATACCAAAGACACAGTTCAGTGGTGCCTTTCAGATATCTTAGTATCCTCGTGATAGCAGTCAAGTGAGACTCTTTTGGATTTGCCTGAAAACAAACACAAAGCCCTACACTGAAAAAAATGTCAGGTCTACTGGCAGTAAGATACAAGAGTGAACCAATCATACCCCTATACAACTTTTGATCAATGGATGAACTAGGTTCATCAACATCTAATTTAGTAGTAGTTGCAATGGGTGTGTTTATTTCATTAGATTCCTCTATTTTAAACTTTTTGATAAGCTCTTTTGTATACTTCTGCTGATGGATCATGGTTCCATTTGGACTTTGTTTGATCTGCAAGCGTAAGAAGAAGTTAAGCTCACCCATCATGCTCATTTCAAACTTACTCCCATTAATTTTGCAAAGTCCTTACTTAGCTTGTCAGTGGTGGCCCCAAAGATTATGTCATTGAATATATTTGTACAACAAGGAGATCCTTACCTTTTTCCCTTAAGAATAAGGTACTATCAATTTTACCTCTTTTGTACCCATGCTCCAGTAGGAATTTGGACAGTCTTTCATACCATGCTCTTGGGGCCTGCTTGAGTCCATAGAGAGCCTTGTCTAACTTGTACACATGCTCAGGACATTCCTTGCTTTCAAACCCTGGAGGTTGTTTTACAAACACTTCTTCTTTCAAGTAACCATTCAGGAAGGCACTTTTTACATCCATTTGATGAAGAGTGAATTCCATGTGTGTTGTAAAGGCTATGAGAAGTCTGATTGCCTCTAGTCTTGCAACTAGAGCAAAATTCTCATCATAGTTTATGCCCTCCTCTTGGCTGTAACCTTGGACCACCAATCTTGCCTTTCTTATTGTAACAGTTCCATCTTTATAGAGATTCTTTCTGAAGACCCATTTTGTACTAATAACTGATTTGTCCTTGGGTCTTGGAACTAGATACCAAACTTGACTTCTTTGAAACTGGTTGAGTTCATCATACATTGCATTCACCCAATCTGCATCCTGCAAAGCCTCAACAACATTTTTAGGTTCAATAATAGATAGAAAATTATCAAAAGCACATATATTCTATAATTGTGATCTAGTTTTAACTCCAAACGTTGGATCAGTGATAATGTTCTCAATGGGATAAGAACTTTGATACTTGTGAGGTTTCACAACCAACTAGTTTCTGCTAGATGTTTCTCCCATATTCTGTTGCTGAGGAACAGGGTCATGAACATGTTCCTTTAAGGGATTTATTTCAATTCCTCTTTGATTAGTTCCCCCTATCAGGTTTCCCTGTATGGAAGAACCTGTTCCATCACATGTTCCTTCTACAGGTGCCACTTTGACCCGAGTTGAGGTTTTAGTCAAGTCCTTTACCAATCCAATGGCTTCATCTTCATGTTCCTATCTCTCAGGAAGAATGTTAGTTTCATTAAATAATACATGCACACTTTCTTCTACACACAAAGTTATTTTGTTAAACACATTATATTCTTTGCTATGTGAAGAATATCCCATGAATACTCCCTCATCACTTATGGGATCAAACTTACCTAGGGAGTCTTTTCCATTGTTGTGCACATAGCACTTACAACCAAATGCCCTAAGATGGGATATATTTGGTTTTTGTCCCTTTAAGTAACTCATAGGGAGTCTTCTATACAAGAGGTCTAGTGATTCATCTATTGATTATGTAACATGCAGTGTTTACAGCCTCTACCCAGAAGCTGTGAGGCAGTTTACTAGAAAGCAGCATGGTCCTAGCCATGTCCTCAAGGGTCCTGTTCTTTCTTTCAACTACTCCATTGTGCTGAGAAGTCCTAGGGGCAGCGAAGTTATGATCTATATATCATTTTCACCACAATATTAATCAAACTTTACATTTTCAAATTCGGTTCCATGATTAGACCTAATGGATGCAAGTTGATTTCCTAATTGTTTCTTAGTTTTTCTAACAAAAGTAGTAAACATATCAAATTTTCATCTTTAGATTTTAGAAATAGTACCAAGGTAAATATAGAATAATCATCAACAAGTACCATTACATATTTATTTCCACCTCTGCTCATTGTTCTCATTGGACCACAAAGATCCATATGAACCAGTTCCAATGACTTGGACATGCTTACCATTTTCTTGGTTTTGAAGGATGATCTTACCTGCTTCCCCCTTGCACATGCCTCACAAACTTTCTCTTCCTTGAACTTGATGTTGGATAACCCTATTACCAAGTCCTTGGAGACTAATTTGTTTAGCTGATTCAGACTGGCATGACCAAGTCTTTTGTGCCACTTGAGAGGATCATTAACCAACACACTTAGGCAAATGAGTTCATTTTCTGACAGAGTGGAAAAATCCACGATGTAGATATTGTTAACTCTTTTTCCCTGCAAAACAATCTTGTCGGTGGTAAGGTTAATCACAAAGCACTTGGTAGAGGTGAAAGCTACAAGATTACCTCTGTCACCCAGTTGTGATACACTTATTAGGCTACATTTCAAGCCATCTATCAAGTAAACATTCTCTATGGAATGAGAATCTGTCATACCTATCTTTCCAACCCCAATGATCTCACCTTTATTTCCACTACCAAAGGAGAAATTACCTTCTTTTAAGTTCTCAAGTGAAAGGAACTAGTCCTTACTCCCAGTCATATGTTTTGAGCAACCACTATGCATATACCATATTTGGCTGATTCCTTTCACTTGGTCCTACAAAAGAAATCAGAGGTTAGTCTTAGGAACCCAAACTAGTTTGGGTCCCTTTCTATATGCAAAAGGATGAATCAAATTCCGTCTTGCCCACCCAGGCAGCTTACTTTTCTCTTGAACAAAACCTTTGTTCTTTTGACTGGCATTTACTTTTGCATTGCATTCATTTTTGTAATGGCCAGTTGTACCATAGTGTGTGCATATTTTATTCTCAAGAAGTGTGAGGTACTTGCTTTTAGGGTCCCACTTTGGGTGCTTGAGTCCCATAGCCAAGTTCACTTTTGTTGCTGCTCTTGCAACAAGGAGAGTGCATTAGAGGCCTTGTTCCATTTGCAAGTTCTGTCCAGTTCATGTTTCAATTTTTCTAGATCTTCTTTTAGGACTTTAATCGGTTCATCTTTTTTATACAACTCATCCTTCATTTTTCCTAAGTTTTCCTCTAGAGTGAGATATGTGTAATCATCTTTCTTCTTTCCTATTCCTAGTTTCCATTTTAAGTTTTCAAACCTAAGTTCTAGGACATTGGAGTCAAGTTCAAGAACCTGATTCTTCAACTCAGTATTTTTGCTATCACACTCATTAGCCCTAGACTCGAAGATTTTGCATTTTGCTTTAAGGATCACACATTCCCTAGACATTTCTTCCTTCTCATTGTTAATTGTCTTAGACTCCTCAATGAAATCTAGTAATAGCTCAGCCGGTCTTTCTTTAGACAAAAATTTAATTTTGTCTTTGAGATGAAGAATACTTACCTCTTGTTCATCATCTGAGCCTTTGATGGCCATAAGAGCCTGTTCTTCTTCAGCTTCATCCTCCAAGTCCTCATATGATGTTTCTCCTCAGGTAGCAACCATAGCCTTTGTTGAGCCTTTTTTCCTTTTTGGTTGAACCTTTTCCTTCTTCTTGTTCCTTCGTTCAGCCCTTTATTTCTTCTACTCAATTTCCCATTGAGGGCAGTTCTTGATCATGTGATCAGTCTTACCACACTTGTAGCAACCCTCATTAGTCTATTTCTTAGGAGCCCTTGGTTTTTTGAAGGTTGTACCTCTTGAAGAACCCTTTCCTCTTATAAGGTACTTATTAAAATCTCTTGTGATCATAGCCATTTCATCATCCTCTAGATCTGAACCTTCAGCAATTCTGAGTGCCAGACTTCTTTCCTTCTTGGCTGTATCCATCTTCATGGTTTGCCTTCTCAATTCGTATGCAGTAAGGTTTCCAATGAGTTCATCCAGCTTGAGGGTAGGAATATTCTTTGATTCCTGAATAGCTGTGATTTTGCTTTCCCATGAGACTGGCAGAACCTTTATAAGGATTTTTTCAACCTTGTATTCTTCAAGAATAATCCTTGCAAGAGATTTAAGTTCATTTGTCAGTGGAGTGAACCTAGTATACATCTCTTGAATTGTTTTTCCTTCTTTCATAGTAAAATTCTCATATTGAAAATACAGTAGTGTTCCTCTTGACCTCTTCACTTAAGGTGTTCTTCATGAGCCGCATGCAAGGTGTCCCAGATTTTCTTAGCACCGGTATATCTTTGGATCCTACTGTACTCATCAGGACCTAGTCCACACACAAGCCATTTCTTGGCTTTAGCATTTTTCTCCTACTTCCTTAGGTCTTCGGCAGTGCAGTCAGCCCTTGTCTTTGGCAGGTCCACTCCTTCAACATTCTTCTTTGTAGATGCTAGGGGACCATCAGTAACTATGTCCCAGATTTCATAGTCTTCTCCAATGATGTGATCCCTCATCCTGTTCTTCTACCAAGAATAATATTGTCCATTGACGAGTGGAGGCCTAACAGTGGATTGCCCTTCCAGTTCCTAAGTGGTGCACTCATGTTGATATTTTTATAAGGTGTTAGCCTCTTTAAGGATAACCTGCTCTGATACCAATTGATGTTCTAAACATAAATACCACACAAGAGGGGGGGAGGGTGATTTGTGTGGGACCTAATTTTTGCACTAGAAGAACCTGTTTCTTATAGATGTACTTACTATAACTGTTTACGGAATTAAGAGTGCATAAAATAAAGAACACAGAGATTTTTACGTGGAAAACACCTGGCATAAAAGGTGAAAAAAACAACGACCTACTACTCAGTAGGATTTTCCCAAACTTCCACTAAAATCACTGAGCCAAAACAACATTTACAAAACTCTTGTAAACCTAAGGATTAAACTTTAATCTCGTTGTGGCACACAGCCTCAACTGTTGCGACAACTTCAAGTTAACTCTAACTTGAATACTCAAAGTACCTAATACAATTGCTTCTAAGAAAGCCGAAGGGTACATGTTTAAATCACCTACTACAATTGAACTAGAATAAAAGAAAGACACAATGGAATTGGTTCTTCTAGTTTGTCCAAGTAGCTTCAGGAATGCACACTTGAATCTCACATAAATTGCTTGCAAAATTGCTTCGCTCTTTTTCTCTCAATTCAGTTTAACTTCTGCGTTTGTGCAATACCTGTAAAAGAGAACAATCTCTTTTATTTAATGAGTTAGTAATTAGAGTTTGATTAAGACTCAATTGCTGATCTTCTATCGAAGTTGAGTCCTTCAACAACACAAACTTCAATCCTATCCTTTATCCAATTGTGTTCTCTTCTCATAAGGAGACTTTCACTCCTTATCCAATATGAAACCTTTTCGATCAGTTCAGGAGATATTGCTGCTTGATCACTGAAACTTGTCTCTTTCACGTGTATCTCACATGCATAGGTTGATAAACACCGTGCCTCACATGATGGACCTGGTCCATGACTGAGTTCATTTTTCATTCTTCAAAAGTTCACCTGAACTTGGGCCAACACATCAAGACTCAGGCCCAAATTCCAATCTGGTCTGCTCCCTTTGTTATATATTGGATTTTGCCGCCTTAATTTGAACCTTGCTGTGCCTAGTCAGCTTTCCAGCCCAACAGTCAAAGAGTCTAGCTTCTTCTTTTCCTTTATCTTGAATAATATTAATTGTGTTATAAATATGTATTATATTATGAATGTTCATTTAGTACTCTATTGTAAGTAAGCTTCCTGAAAAAGCTTATCCATATGGGACTCTACCGTAAATATGTTTATCTATTTAGTACTCTATTGGAAATAAGCCTTCTAAAGAAGCTTATCACTTTGGTTCCCAATTATGGATAAACATTAACCCCGGTAGAAGATTATCCATAACAAGTATAATAAGCTTATTCTTTTGATACTCCGTTATGGATAAATATTACCCCGGTAGAAGATTATCCATACCGGGTACAATGAGCTTATACTTTCAGTAATCTGTTATGGATAAACATTACTCTCTGTAGAAGATTATCCATATATTGTATAGTAGTAGCTTACACAGTAGCTTGCAGTAGCAGCCTACACAACAACTTGCAGTAGCAGCTTAAACATTAGCTTCCTTTCTTCTATAAATAGAAGAGACTTCAGTTCATTATGAATATCAATTTGAATTCGAATAATATATTAGTTTTTCTCTATACTTATATTTACTTTACAGTCTTTATATAACATGATATCAGTACGAGACTCTTCCATCCTGAGCAAATACTTTGAAAGTATGTGAGGTACGAACTTTCTTTTTCTATGTAACGTCAAATCTTTTTAAACATGAATTTGTAGCCCTGGAAATATCGGGCAAAAGCTACATGTCTTGGTTGCTTGATGCTGAAATTCATCTTGATGCGATGGGTCTGGCTTACACCATCAATGATAAAAATTAGGCATCTACCCAAGACCGTGCCAAAACAATGATATTCCTACGCCATCACCTTGATGAGGGCCTGAAAATGGAATATCTTACAGTTAAAGATCTAGTCATACTGTGGAATAATTTGAAATATAGATATGATTACCTGAAGATGGTCGCTCTTCTACAGGCTCGTTATGATTGGACTCATCTAAGGCTACAAGATTTTAAATCTATCAGTGAGTATAATTCTTCTTTGTTCAGAATTATTTCCCAATTGGAATTATGTGGTGATAATATTCCTTATGATGATATGTTGGAGAAAACTTTCACCACTTTTCATGCCTCGAATATACTTCTGCAGCAGCAATATCGAGAACTGGGATTCAAAAAGTATTCTGTCTCGTATCGTCTTGTAGCCGAGCAACATAATGGGCTATTAATGAAAAACCTTCAAAGCCGACCTACTAGTTCATATCCATTCCCTGAAGTGAATGAGAGAACTTCCACCAAGCTAAGCATGGAAGAGGTCATGGCCCCAGTCGTGATCATGACCGTTGTCGGGGAAGAAACTTTAATCATGGTAATAATAATGCACTGAAGAACCCTCCCCACCACTATCAGTGGAAAAGGAAGGAACAAAAGCGTAAAGCGGTGCAAGCACCAAATGCAGAAACTGCATGCTATAGATGTGGAGGAAAAGGGCACTGGTCACGTACTTGTAGTACGCCAAAGCACCTGGTTGAGGGTTATCAAGCCTTCCTAATGAAGACAGAGAAAAATTCTAAAGAAACTTTTATTTCTGAAGATAATTTAGACTTCATGCATTAGGATGTAGCTGATTTCTTTGCACTCCCGGAAGGAGAAACAAGTCATATAATCGGTGGTGAATCTGTAGAAATATAAATATTTTAATTTTTATTGTTTGTAATAGATAGTATGATTATATAATTGTTGTACATAAATAAATGTTACGATTTGATAATGATGTTTACTATAGTATATTTTATTTATATCATTTTGAAGAATATGGATAACATTATTAGATCAACTTAAACACTAACAGAGTTTGCAAGAAATATACAACCACCAGAAGTGGTTATATTTCATATATCTCCATGTAACTAAATATTATTAACTACTAGAAGTGGTATATGCCTATGATCACCAGAAGTGATAATTTAGGTTTTCTATGGTTACAATTGAAGATAAGCTACATAAATATTCTCTATATTAAATGCATGCCTAAATTTGCTCCTGAAGTAGTAAATATTTTAAAAGATATTGAAGCATCACAATTTGATGTGATTAATGCGCGTTTAGATAATTATGTTCGATTTCCTGAAGGATAAGAACTTTTGATAATATTAATCCATTCCCTGAAGTGAATGTGACAATATTAATAAATCTCATAAATATGAAGCGCTCTTGATGTAAATATATTACAATTTACCTCCAGAAGAGGTAATATAATTGAGAGAATATATACTCAATATTTTATATTTTAAATTTGCTCCAGAAGAAGTAACACAATTGAAATTGCCTCTTGAAGTAGGAAAATATTATGAAGAGGAGTTAAACAATTGTTTTATATTATTTATTTGATTGTGATTTTCTCTCGTGATACCAGAAGTGTCTGAGCAATATTTGATAGTGCATCATGTATCATAGTAAACCAGAAGTTTATTAAGGCAAAAGTTTATACCATACTAAACTAGAAGTTTACTAAGAGATAGAACATGCCATAATAAAATTGAAGTTTTCATTTGCCATTTAAAAATGAGATATTTGAGAATTCTGATAAGCATATACTGAAGAACCAGAAGATTCTTCAAGAATTCTCTTGTGCTGCTTGTTCTCATAATAAATTAGTTATACCGGCTAAAGTTGGGATTAAGACCCCTGAATTCTAAAATATATAAAAGGTGAATGTGTGACCATTCACCTATCATGTGAACCACTTATAGATGCATATATAAGATGGTTACATGTGTGTTCATTGTCAACCTGTAGTTTGGCATTTGAAATTGTTTTTCTCAACTAAGAGCATAACTTTCAGATTATGAAATCAAGACAGTTCATCTTGATAATGCTTGTTTATATCCAAGCTGATTTAGTATTGCATACCTCCTATTAATGGCTAAATCATTGCTTATGAGAACAAATCTTCATGTGTTGGTCTAAGATTTTCTAAGTTGCATATAGTAGCAATTGTATGCATCAGACCAACAATATATGATAAGTACTCCCCTCAAAATTGGTTTAGGATCAGAAACCAAATATTTTTACTATCTTTTGGTGTGTGGTATATGATTAATTTCTCTACCATAATTCACAAAGTTATGTTTCCCAAAGAAGATTGGGGATATATGTTAGTTTTTCTAATATTTTGGGGATGGAATAAATATCTAAAAAATATGCTAAATGAATCAAATTATCATTAATATGATCCTCACTTATAAGATAATTCAAATAAAATGCCAGATCATTTGCTGATCCAAAATTAAATATCATACTTCAGCTGCAAATGCTCCTATTAGCAGTAAAGTCCTTGAAGAATAGACTTTATTGTATGCATGAAGCGTGGTACACCATTCAGTTCCAAAGGTAACAATCCTTGAAAAATGATAGGAGCTAATGATCAAAATAATCATAATGAGGATGAAATGAGCTATAGAAGAGCCCACAACATAACATTTCATGAAACTCCAGAAGAAGTTAGGGTACCTGAAAATAAAGAAAGTGATGAGTTCTCAACAAGTTATGTCACTTAGGAACAGATACAAAATGAACGTCGACGTTGTAATTGATACAATATAGTGCACAATATTATAATAGATTGTGAGGATCGAACTTGTAGTCTAGGCACCTGGAGATGCCATGCCATTTAAATGAAAGGTATAACCTATATGACTCATTTGATTAAGTCTATATGAAGATCCCTGAAGGATTTAAAATGCTTTAAGCATATAATTCAAAGTCTCAGAAAATATACTCTATCAGATTATAAAGATCTTTGTACGGGTTAAAGCAATCTGGGCATATGTGGTATTATCGCCTCAATGAATATTTGTTGAAAGAAAGTTTCATATATGCGTCCATGTATTCTGAATTTGATATACTTGCTGTTTATGTTAATGACCTAAATCTTGTTGGAACTCCAGAAGAGCTCCAAAAGGCAATTGAATATCTTAAGAAAGTATTTGAAGTGAAAGATCTTGAAAAGACAAAACTTTGTCTTGGTCTACAAATTGAACATTTAGCGGACATGATCTTTATGCATCAATCTGCCTATATAGAAAGGGTCTTGAAACACTTTTACATGGACAAAGCGCACCCATTGAGTACACCAATGGTTGTTCGATCACTTGAAGCAGATAAAGATTTGGTCCGACCCCCAGAAGAGGATGAGGAACTCCTTTGTGATGACCAGGCCTGTCGTCACGTGAGTTACCACCCCGTTTCCCCCATATTATGTTTCTCTATGCTTCATTATCGGTATTTGAGGTGATCGAGTAGAATTGGATTGGTTTTAGATGGAAATGAGACACTTAGTCTCTTAAAGGAAAGCTTGTTTTGGAAAAAGTCAACCGGAAGTTGACTATTTAGTTAGAGGGATCAGATGTGAATTCCGGTGATTTGGTTAGTTTCGGGGGATAATTTGTGACTTAGGAGCGTGATCGGAATTGAATTTGGAGGTCCGGTGTAGAATTAGGCTTGAATTGGCGAAGTTAGTATTGTGGCAAATTACGGTTGGTAGGTGAGATTTTGATCCGGGGGTCGGAATGGAATTCCGAGAGTTGCAGTAGCTCTGTTAGGTGATTTTGGATGTGCGGGTAAAATTTTAGGTCATTTAAAGGTGTTTTGGTCAGGTTTTTGATCGAATGTGTGTTTCGGAAGTTTTGAAGAAAACATAAGCTTGAATCCGATGTGAATTGATAATTTTAATGTTGTTTCATGTGTTTTAATTATTAGAACAAGTTCGTATGATGTTTTAGGATATGTTTGTGCTTTTGGTTGAGGTCCCGGGGGCCTCGTGGTGATTTCGGATGGATAAATGGAGGATCTTGGACTTAGAACATTGCAGAAAAGTGCACAGCTGTTGCAGGCTAGTTTTGGCCTTCGCGTTCGTGAAGGGGGTCCTTTGCGTTCGCGTAGTTGTATTTTCTGGGCCATCGCTTTCGCGTAAGTGGCCTCGTGTTCGTGTAGAAGGGCCTGGGGGCCCTTCCTAGTTTGTTCATCGTGTTCGCGATGAAGGAGTCGCTTTTGCGTAGGATGATATCCCTGTGCATCGCGTTTGCGTTTGGAGCATCGCGTTAGCGTAGAAGGTTAAGCTGGACCATCGCATTCGCGTGAGGGTCAACGCGTTCGCGGGTAAATTTTTGGTCAAAGGAAATTGGTCTTCACGAACGCAGGGTGTTGACCGCGTTCGTGTAGAGGAAAAATCTGGGCGTTCAGTAGGGGTTTTTATATTATTTCATCCGCGATCCATTCATTATTTCCTCCATTTTTGAACCACCTCAAGAGATTTTTGGTAGAAATTGAAGAGGGTTTTGACGGGAATCGATTGGAGGTAAGTCTCTGACCTAGAAACGCTATTTTATTGAAGAATTAACCTTTAATTCTTGGAAAATTGGGTGAAAAATTGAAGAACTAGGGCTTTGGTTCTGAAATGAAAATTTGGGATTTGTGGGGGCATTTGAACTCCAATTTTGGTAAATTTTATATGTACGGACTCGTGGCGAGACGAGGAATTCGGTGATGTAAATTTCGTAATTTTTTGAGAAGTGGGCTCGGGGCTCAGGTTTTGCCAACTTCGTGATTTTTGGTGTTTTTCGAGTTCTTTCGATTGGATTATGTTCCATTAGCCTATTGTAATGTATTCCTTGTGGTTTTGATTAGATTCGGCACACGAGGAGGTTGATTCGAGAGGAAAAGGCGTAGCGGACTAGACTTGTGGCCGGTTTGAGGTGAGTAATAGATGTAGATGATGACCTGAGGGTTTGAAACCCCGGTATATCACACTATGACGCTATATTGAGGCGAGACACGTACTCTATGACGAGTGCGGGGTCATTTGTGATTGGGGACTATGGCTTAGTTTGCCCCAAGTGATGTTCAAGCTGTGTTCTTGACTAGAGACTGATTAGTAAACATCCTACTTGGATTTTATGATATATTTGGGCTGTGTGCCGATTATTTGAATCACTTAGGGATTATTATGACTGCTTCCATGATGCTTTGCATTTTATATGATTTCAGTCTTGAGTTAAACACTATTTCCAAATGCTTAGTCACATTCCTAAGGTTTTAAAAACTTAAATTATATTTTCCTAATAATTAGAACTGAGAACTATAACTTGACGTTGCCATGTGTTTCACATGCATATTCTGGACTGAGTGTGGATCGGACTGCAGGCCGCAGCAATGATACGATGATATTGCACTTGGGCTGTAGGAGCCCCTCCGGAGTTTGAACCCCCACAGTGAGCGCGGGTACCCAAATGGATCGGGCTGCGCGCCGCAACGGTCATGTGCATTGGATTGCATTCATACATTGATATTTTCCTGTCATTGTTTTGTTGTCGTTTTTACCGTTAATTGTGTTAAACTATTGGCTGTAGCTTTATATTGCGGTATTTCGTGTATTCTCACCTTTAGTCAGTATATATGCTTATTACTCACTGAGTTGGTGTACTCACTTTACTCCCTCCACCATGTATGCAGATTCAGGTGTTCCAGAGGCTTAGTTGAGCTGCTGCTGCTGTTTTCTAGATTTCTCAGGAGTTGTTGAGGAAGCTGCCTGACATCCGTTGGACCCGACTCCTCCCCCTATCCCTTTTATCTTTCCGTATTCTAGACTTCGGTACTGTTGTGGATTTACTACTTTGTTTTATTTAGAGGCTCTAGACTCGTGACTCCAGATATTTTGGGAGATGTTAGATATGCTATATTTCCGTACCGTTACTATTTAAATTATCCGGTTGGAAGACTATTTAAACAGTAATTTAATACTGTTAATCGGTAATGGGTTATATGATTGGGTTGTGTGTGTTAACTGGTCGGCCTTGCCTAGAAAATATTGTTGGGCGCCATCATGACCGGGATTGGGGTCGTGATAAGTTGGTATCAGAGCCTTGGTTACTAGGCCTCATGAGTCATGAGCCGATGTAGTAGAGTCTCGCGGATCGGTACGGAGACGTCTGTATTTATCCTCGAGAGGCTGCAGAACCTTAGGAAACACTTCATATTCTTGAAATTCTTATCGTGCGGCTTTGTTGATCCGAGAACTAAACTTCAGTATTCTATTCTCTCGCAGATGGTGAGAACGCTTGCTACCGGAAGTGGCGGACGACCACCATTACCTCCCACTAGAGGCTATGGGCACGGTCGTGGTCGTGGTCGTGGTCGAGGCAGAGCAGCGGGGGTAGCACCTACAGATCCACCAGTTGCCCCTATTTTGGACCAGCCTCCAGCTGTAGATGCGCCAGCAGCACCTGTTCTGGCACCGGCAGTGCCCATTATGATTCCTGGTCTCCAGGAGGCTTTAGCTCAAATCCTATCCGTCTGCACTGGCCCGGCTCAGGCAGTCTCAGCCACTACTGCCGTAGCTACCTCACAGACTGGGGGTGGTCATCAGACTCCCGCTGCTCGTACACCCGAGCAGGTTGTTCAGGGATTGCAGACACCGGGAGCAGCCCCAGCTCAGCGAGTTGCACCGGTTTCTCCAGTTTTGCCAGTCGCACCCGCTCCAGATTATGTGGTTCCATCTATGCCAGACGACAAGCAGCGTCGACTAGAGAGGTTCGGTAGACTCCAGCCTCCGACGTTTAGTGGTACTGAGGGCGAGGATGCATAGGGATTTCTAGACAAGTGTCAGCGTATGCTTCGCACTGCAGGGATTTTGGAGTCAAGTGGAGTGGCTTTTACTACCTTCCAATTCTCAGGGCCTGCATTTACATGGTGGGAGGAGTTTGAGAGGCGTAGGCTTGTTGGAGCAGCGCCCCTTACTTGGCAGCAGTTCTCCTCTCTCTTTCTGGAAAAGTATGTACCGCACTCTCGCAGGGAGGAGCTGCGTCGCCAGTTCGAGTGGTTGATTCAGGGGGACATGACTGTGATCCAGTACGAGTTGAAGTTTATGCACTTAGCTCGGCATGCTACTTGGATGATCCCGACAGATCAAGAGAGGATTAAAAGGTTCGTGGATGGCCTCAACTATCCACTCCGCATTTTGATGACTAGAGAGAGGGTTGTGGCTGCCTCGTTTGAGGAGGTAGTTGACATGGCTCGATAGATTGAGACAGATCGTCGTCGGGAGTGTGAGAAGAGGGAGGCCAAAAGGCCTCGAGGTTCAGGTAGCGTCAGTGGTGCTCCGTCTAGGGGCCAGTTCCAACATGGCAGAGGTCGTTCCTTCAGGCCTCCTCAGTCTGGTCGCCCAAAGTACAGTGGGGCTTCTTCAAGCTGTGGTCATCAGGGATTTCAGTAGGGCCAGTCTTCACTTAGTGCCCTTCCAGCTCAGAGCTTTACTCCTGCCTCTTCAGCCCAAGGTTCATCTGGAGTGAGAGGTTCCCTTCAGTCCCCTTCTCTAGCACCGGGTGGTTGCTACGAGTGTGGTGAGTTTGGTCACATAAGGAGGCAGTGTCCTCGG
Organism: Nicotiana glauca; assembly: GCA_026770625.1. Lineage (NCBI taxonomy): Eukaryota > Viridiplantae > Streptophyta > Magnoliopsida > Solanales > Solanaceae > Nicotiana > Nicotiana glauca. The sequence goes on along the minus strand of MU782557.1, from coordinate 73,483 downwards.
CTTCGTGGTGGTCGTCTCAGCAGAGGGATCAGCCATCCTCTTCTACTCCATCTACTTTAGCACTCTCCCAGTCAGGTAGGGGTGGGGGCCAGACAGCTAGGGGACGCCTTAGGGGTGGAGACCGATCTGGTGGTGGTCAGGCTTGATTCTATGCTCTTTCGGACAGCAGGGATGCCATTGCATCAGATGCTGTTATCACAGGTATTATCTCAGTGTGCCACAATGATGTTTCTATCTTATTTGATCCCGGATCTACATACTCTTATGTGTTGTCATATTTTGCCCGTCATTTGGGTGCGACCCGTGGTTGTCTTACTTTGCCCGTGCACGTATCTACCCCGGTTGGTGATACGATCTTGTCTGGTGACTATTGGGGGTCTGGAGACCTGAGTTGACTTGTTATTGTTGGGCATGGTAGATTTTGATGTGATTCTGGGTATGGATTGGCTATCCCCGTACCATGCTATTCTGGACTGTCATGCCAAGACAGTTACGTTGATTATCCCGGGTGTTTCGAGGATTGAGTGGCGAGGTATGACTGATTATGTACCTAGCAGGGTGATTTCTTTCCTAAAGGCCTAGCAGATGGTTGGGAAAGGTTGTTTATCGTACTTGGCTTTTGTGAGGGATGTTGGAGCTGAGACTCCCAGTCTTGATTCTGTGCCCGTTGTGAGGGATTTCCCTGATGTGTTTCCAACAAACCTGCCGGGCATGCCGTCGGACAGGGACATTGATTTCGGTATTGATCTGGTGCCAGGCACCCAGCCCATCTCTATTCCTGCATATCGTATGGCACCAGCTGAGTTAAAGGAGTTGAAGGAGCAGCTTCAGAAACTCCTAGATAAGGGGTTCATTCGTCCGAGTGTGTCACCGTGGGGTGCACCGGCCTTATTCGTGAAGAAGAAAGATGGCACAATGAGAATGTGCATTGACTATTGGCAGTTGAACAAGGTGACAGTGAAGAACAAGTATCCACTACTGTGTATTGATGATTTGTTTGACCAGATCCAGGGAGTAAGGGTATTCTCTAAGATTGATCTCTGTTCAGGCTATCACCAGCTGAAGATTAGGGATTCTGATATTATGAAGACGGCTTTCAGGACGAGATATAGGCACTATGAGTTTTTGATTATGTCTTTCGGGCTGACTAATGCCCCAGCCGCGTTCATGCATCTGATGAAAAACGTGTTTTAGCCGTGTCTGGATTAATTTGTTATTGTTTTTATTGATGATATCCTAGTGTACTCGCGTAGATAGGAGGAGCATGCTCAGCACTTAAGAGTGGTATTACAGAGATTGAGGGAGGAGAAGCTTTATGCAAAGTTCTCCAAATGTGAATTCTGGCTTGGTTCCGTGGCATTTTTGGGACACGTGGTGTCCAGTGATGGTATTCAGGTTGATCCGAAGAAGATAGAGGCGGTGCAGAGTTGGCCTAGATCGTCCTCAGCCACAGAGATTCAGAGTTTCCTCGGTTTGGCAGGTTATTATCGCCGGTTCATCCAGGGTTTTTCATCTATTGCTTCGCCCTTGACCAAGTTGACATAGAAGGGTGCACCATTTGTATGGTCGGACGAGTGCGAGGAGAGCTTTCAGAAGCTCAAGACAGCTTTGACCACAACTCCAGTGTTAGTTTTGCCATCAGCTTCAAGTTCTTACACCGTGTATTGTGATGCTTCGAGTGTTGGGATCAGATGTGTGTTGATGCAAGAGGGTAGAGTCATTGCATATGCTTCTCGTCAGCTGAAGCCTCATGAGAAGAACTACCCCGTACATGATTTAGAGTTGGCTGCTATAGTTCGTGCTTTGAAGATTTGGAGGCACTACCTATATGGCGTATCTTGTGAGGTATATACTGATCATCGCAGCCTTCAACATTTTTTCAAACAAAAGGATCTTAATTTGAGGCAGCGGAGGTGGCTTGAGTTACTCAAGGATTATGACATTACCATTTTGTATCATCCGGGGAAAGCCAATGCTTTGAGCCGGAAGGTGGTAAGTATGGGTAGTTTGGCGTACATTCCAGTTGGGGAGAGGCCCTTTGCAGTTGATGTCCAGGCTTTGGCCAATCGATGGTGAGGCTAGATATTTATGAGCCTAGTCGGGTGTTGGCTTGTGTGGTATCTCGGTCTTCCTTATATGAACGCATTAGAGAGCGCCAGTATGATGATCCATATTTGCTTGTCCTTAAGGACATGGTTCAGCATGGTGATGCCACGGATGTGGCTATCGATAGTGATGGCGTGTTGAGGATACAGGGCCGGATTTGTGTGCCCAATGTGGATGGGCTTCAGGATTTGATATTGGAGGAGGCCCACAGCTCGCGGTAGTCCATTCATCCGGGTGCCGCGAAGATGTATCAGGATTTGAGACAGCATTACTGGTGGAGGAGAATGAAGAAGGATATTGTGAGTTATGTAGCTCGGTGTCTCAACTGTCAACAGGTCAAGTATGAGCATCATAGGCACGGTGGTGTACTTCAGCGCATGGATATTCCCGAGTGGAAATGGGAGAGGATTACTATGGATTTTGTGAGTGGTCTCCCTCGGACAGCGAGGAAGTTTGATTCGATTTGGGTGATTGTGGATAGGCTGACCAAGTTCGCGCACTTCATTCCGATGTGTACTACCTATTCTTCAGAGCGTTAGTGAAGATTTTTATCCGGGAGATTGTACGGTTGCATGGGGTCCCAGTTTCCATTATCTCAGATAGGGGTACTCAGTTTACTTCCCAGTTTTGGAGGACTTTTCAGCGAGAGTTGGGCACACAGGTAGAGTTGAGTACAGCGTTTCATCCTCAGACGGACGGGCAGTCCGAGCGTACCATTTAGATATTGGAGGACATATTGTGTGCCTGTGTTATTGATTTTGGAGGTTCTTGGGTTGAGTTCTTTCCACTTGCAGAGTTTTCCTACAACAACAACTATCAGTCCAGCATTCATATGGCACCATATGAGGCCTTATATGGGAGACAATGTAGATCTCCGGTTGGTTGGTTTGAGCCCGACGAGGCTAGGATATTGGGGATAGAGTTGGTCCAGAATGCCTTAGATAAGGTGAAAGTGATCCAGGAGAGACTTCGTACAGCTCAGTCGCGTCAGAAGTGTTATGCGGACCGGAAAGTTTGAGATGTATCTTATATGGTGGGTGAGAAGGTCTTGCTGAAGGTTTCGCCTATGAAGGGCGTTATGAGATTTAGAAAGAAAGGAAAGTTGAGTCCGTGGTTCATAGGGCCTTTCGAGATACTTAGGGGGATTAGGGAGGTGTCTTATGAGCTTGCTTTGCCACCCGGCCTGTCTAGCGTGCATCCGGTATTTCATGTATCTATGCTCTGGAAGTATGGGGACTCGTCTCATGTTTTAGACTTCAGCACGGTTCAGTTAGATGATGATTTGACATATGATGTGGAGCCAGTGGCTATTTTGGGTCGTCAGGTTTGAAAAATGAGGTCAAAGGATATAGCTGCAGTGAAGGTACAGTGGAGAGGTCGGCCGTAGAGGAGGCTACTTGGGAGACCGAGTGGGAGATGCAGAGCAGATATCCTCACCTTTTTGAGGCTCCAAGTATGTTTCTTGACCCGCTCGAGGACGAGCGTTTTTTTAGTTGGGGAGAAAGTGATGACCCGGACTGTCTCCATGTGAGTTACCGCCCCGTTTCCCCCTTATTATGTTTCTCTATGCTTCATTATCGTTATTTGAGGTGATCGAGTAGAATTGGATTGGTTTTAGATTGAAATGAGACACTTAGTCTCTTAAAGGAAAGCTTGTTTTGAAAAAAATCAACCGGAAGTTGACTATTTAGTTAGAGGGTTCGGTTATGAATTTCTGTGATTTGGTTAGCTTCGGGGGATGATTTGTGACTTAGGAGCGCGATCGGAATTGAATTTGGAGGTCCGGTGTAGAATTAGGCTTGAATTGGTGAAGTTAGTATTTTGGCGAATTCCGGTTGGTAGGTGAGATTTTGATCCGAGGGTCGGAATATAATTTTGAGAGTTGCAGTAGCTCCGTTAGGTGATTTTGGATGTGCGGGTAAAATTTCAGGTCATTTGGAGGTGTTTTGGTCGGGTTTTTGATCGAATGTGTGTTTCGGAAGTTTTGAAGAAAACTTAAGCTTGAATCCGATGTGAATTGATGATTTTAGTGTTGTTTGATATGTTTTGACGATTGGAAGAAGTTCGTATGATGTTTTGGGATATATTTATGCTTTTGGTCGAGGTCCCGGGGGCCTCGGAGTGATTTCGGATGGATAAACTGAGGATCTTGGACTTAGAACATTGCATAAAAGTGCACAGCTGTTGCCGACCTCCTTTGGCCTTCGCGTTCGCGGAGGGTGTCCTTCGCGTTCGCATAGTTGTGTTTTCTGGTCCATGGCGTTCGCGTAAGTGGCCTCGTGTTCGCGTAGAAGGGCCTGGGGGTCCTGCCTAGTTTGTTCATCGCGTTCGCGATGAGGGAGTCGCGTTCGCGTAGGATGATATCCCTGTGCATCGCGTTTGCGTTTGGAGTATCGCGTTCGCATAGAAAGTTAAGCTAGACCATCGCGTTCACATGAGGGTTGACGCGTTCGCGTAGGGTAACTTTTTGGTCAAAGGAAATTAGTCTTCGCGAACGCGGGGTGTTGACCACGTTCGCATAGAGGAAAAATCTGGGCATCCAGTACGGGTTTTTATATTATTTCATCCGCGACCCATTCATTATTTCCTCCATTTTTGAACCACTTCAAGAGCGTTTTGGTAGAAATTGAAGAGGGTTTTGATGGGAATTGATTGGAGGTAAGTCTCGTGACCTAGAAACGCTATTTTATTGAAGAATCAACCTTTAATTCTTGGAAAATTGGGTGAAAAATTGAAGAACTAGGGCTTGGGTTTTGAAATGAAAAATTGGGATTTGAGGGGGCATTTGAACTCCAATTTTGGTAAATTTTATATGTACGGATCGAGACGAGGAATCTGGTGATGAGAATTTCGTAATTTTTCGAGAAGTGGGCCTAGGGCCCGACGCTCGGGTTTTGCCAACTTCGTCATTTTTGGTATTTTTTTCGAGTTCTTTCGACTAGGTTATGTTCCATTAGCCTATTATAACGTATTCCTTGTGGTTTTGATCAGATTTGGCTCGCGAGGAGGTTGATTCGAGAGGAAAAGGCATAGCGGACTAGACCTGTGGCCGGTTTGAGGTGAGTAATAGATGTAGATGATGACCTGAGGGTTTGAAACCCCGGTATATCACACTATGACGCTATATTGAGGCAAGACACGTACTCTATGACGAGTGCGGGGTCATTTGTGATTGGGGACTATGGCTTAGTTCGCCCCGAGTGATGTTCAAGCTGTGTTCTTAACTAGAGACTAATTAGTAAACATCCTACTTGGATTTTATGATATATTTGGGCTGTGTGCCGATTATTTTAATCACTTAGGGATTATTATCACTGCTTCCATGATGCTTAGCATGTTATATGATTTCAGTCCTGAGTTAAACACTATTTCGAAATGCTTAGTCACATTCCTAAGGTTTTAAAAACTGAAACTATATTTTCCTAATAATTGGAACTGAGAACTATAAATTGACATTGCCGTGTGGCTCACATGCATATTATGGACTGAGTGTGGATCGGGCTGCACGCCGCAGCGATGATACAATGATATTGCGGTTGGGCTGTAGGAGCCCCTCCGCAGTCTGAACCCCCACAATGAGCGCGGGTACCCAAATGGATTGGGCTGCGCGCCGCAGCGGTCATGTGCATTGCATTGCATTCATACATTGATATTTTCTTGTCATTGTTTTGTTGTCGTTTTTACCGTTAATTGTGTTAAACTGTTGGCTGTAGCTTTACATTGCGGTATTTCGTGTATTCTCACCTTCAGTCATTATATATGCTTATTACTCACTGAGTTGGTGTACTCACTTTACTCCCTGCACCATATGTGCAGATTTAGGTGTTCCAGAGGCTTAGTTGAGCTGCTGCTGCTGTTTTCCAGATTTCTCAGGAGTTATCGACGTAGCTTCCTGACGTCCGCAGGACACGACTCCTTCCCTTATCCCTTTTATCTTTCCGTATTCTAGACTTCGGTACTGTTGTGGATTTACTACTCTGTTTTATTTAGAGGCTCTACACTCGTGACTCCAGATCTTTTGGGAGATGTTAGATATGCTATTATTTCCATATTGTTTCTATTTAAATTATCCGATTGGAAGACTTGTTAAACTGTAATTTAATACTGTTAATCGGTAATGGGTTTTGTGATTGGGTTGTGAGTGTTAATTGGTCGGGCTTGCCTAGCAAATATTGTTGGGCGCCATCACGACCGGGATTGGGTTCGTGACATCCTTGGTCCCAAAGTACACTATTTCAGTGCAATTGGTGCACTAATGTATCTTGCTAATGCTACAAGACCTGGCATAGCATTTTCTGTTAATTTACTAGCAAGATATAGTTCTTCTGCTACATGGATTAAGGAACTGTTCTTACCTCCAGAAAAGGATGATGAACTCCTTGGTCCAAATATACCCAAGTCTCTACAATGTACTCTTTTTCCCTTGCTCAGGTTTTTTCCTACTGGGTTTTTCCTGGTAAGGTTTGTAATGAAGCAGCTTGCAATGTATATTATTAGTGACTCTTTTTCCATGACTAGGATTTTTTTCCCACAGGATTTTTCCAAGTAAGGTTTTAACGAGACACCTAATAATGAACATCCAAGGGAGAGTGCCTTGAAAATATTATTGTGGATTCAGCGTTGTACATAATCTTCCTGAAGAAGATTATCCATTGAGTACTTCATTGAAGTTTTCTACAAGAAGTTGACGAAAGCAGGTTGCAAGGAACTCAATGAAATGACTTGTAGCAACTTCTTGGTTTGATGAGATTAATTTAAATCGATCTGAAATAGTGGTGGATAATATTCTCTACAAACTTAAGTTTTGAGAAAATGGTATACAAGATTGGAATGCGAAGACTCGAATATTTGAAATAAGGTTTTCATCAGGGGGAGCAAAATACGACATGCACTCTTCTTTCCTTACTAAAGTTTTTTCCTACGGGGTTTTCTTTACAGGTTTTTAATGAGGTACCTAGCAATGCGTTTTTCTAAATATGAGTACTCTTTTTCCTTCACTAGGAGTTTTTTCATGGGATTTTTCCTAGTAAGGTTTTAATGAGGCACATTATCTTTTAATGAACATAAGGGGGGTGTTATAAATATATATTATATTATAGATGTTCATTTAGTACTCTGTTGTAAATAAGCTTCCTGAAGAAGCTTATCCATATGGGACTCCACCGTAAATATGTTTATCTATTTAGTACTCTATTGGAAATAAGCCTCCTAAAGAAGCTTATCACTTCTGTACCCGGTTATGGATAAACATTACCTCCGGTAGAAGATTATCCTTACCGGGTATAATATGCTTATCCTTTCAATACTCCATTATGGATAAACATTACCCCCGGTAGAAGATTATCCATACTGTGCACAATAAGTTTATCCTTTTAGTACTCCATTATGGATAAACATTACGCCAAGTAGAAGATTATCTATACCTGTTACAATGAGCTTATCCTTCCAGTACTCCGTTATGGATAAGCATTACTCTCAGTAAAAGATTATCCATATATAGTATAGTAGCAGCTTACACAGTAGCTTCCTCTCTTCTATAAATAGAAGAAACATCAGTTCATTATATACATCAATTTGAATTCGAATAATATATCAGTTTCTCTCTATACTTGTCTTTACTTTACAGTTTATATTTTATAACACATTGATGTTTTTCGTTTTATATATTTATATCTCTAAATGACTAACTTTTTTATTGAATAACATTGATACTTCTGGTCTTTTAGAAAATTAGGCAAATCATGGCTCATAGGTAAAAATCAAATAAATTTTTTTTTCTCACTATAGTTCCTTTAATGTTTGATCACTAATAGATTTCAAAAAATAAAACGCCTTATCTTGTTATCACTAATGATATTCAACAAATTTAAACTTTGGCAGATTCAAAAGCGAAAACAAACTCTCTTTTAAAAAAAAAAATATTTAAAAAAATAATGTAAGAGATGTGTTCAAGAAGTAAAAAACCAAACACGGCCAAATTTGCGAGCTGATTACCCTCAACGAGTTTTAAATACAAGATTCCTGTTGAATCTGATTTCTTAATGAGGTATACCCATTCCAACCTAAGGTGTATCTTCAAAATGGCCCTTTACTCTACAAAGTTACAAAGCAATCGTTTTCCTAAAAGAAAAAACACAACTTCGTTCAAAAATAAAGAGTTTTAAGTACTAAGTCTTCCTCAAAGACAAAAGCATATCTAGTCTTCAGCTCAATAAATATATTTTAGAAAGATGATTTCCTACTTATAAACTCAAAAACATATTCTTTCCTTTCAAAGTGTATAAACAACCTTCTCGAAATAGTGAATTTTCAGTTATCACTTAGAATATTCTCACAGACTTTAAACATTGACTAAGCACAATATAGATATTTCTTTTCCCAAACCTTGCGTAAGCTAATGAGCTACCCCGGGTAGATTTTGAGGGGTTCCTAACACCTAACTCTTCGAATAACTAGAACCCTTATCCATATCTCACCGGTTAGAAGACCATTAGGATAATAATCTCACAAACCTATAGGTACCCTAATATACCTTATAATATTAGGTGTCGACTCTCTTTTATCAACTTCAGAAGAACCATTAGTTTTATTTTATTTTAAATAGTGCAAAATAGGGTGCAATAACTATAGAGAAACTTTTTCTCCTATTGTCAAGTTTACTACCATTAAATATCTCCTTTCCCTTGCTGCCAAATATGTATCAATTGGATGTAAATAATGTATTTCTTCATGGACATATCTGTTCCTTGTTCTTCATGAAGATACCCCTGGTCTGCAGATTTCTGTTCCTTGTTCTTCTTCCACTCCTCCTTCGGTTTGCAAGCTCAAGAAGTCATTGTATGGCATTAAAAAAGCCTTTAGATAGTGGTTTTCAAAACTGTCTGAATCTTTGCTTACTAGAGGCTACATATCTAGCAAAAGTGACTACTCCCTATTTACCAAATCTGCTGGGAATTCACTAAATGTAGTGGTTGTTTATGTTGGTGACATCCTCTTAGCTTCGGATGACATTTCAGAGTTGGATAGTGTGAATGCTTTCCTGGATGATCAATTCAATATCAAGTATTTGGGCCCCATTCACTATTTTTTTTTTTGGGATTGGAGGTTTCTCAAACTTCCCAGAGATTTCTTGTAAGTCATACTAAGTTCACCACTAATTTGCTCTTTGAATTTAACTGCCAGAATTTCAGCTCTATTACTACACCCCCGGATTCATCTCTCAAGATTACTACTGACATGAGCACTACTAGAAATCCGGAAAAAAACGACAACAAAAAGCGACCAATGTTGGTCGCTTATTGGCCTAAAAGCGACCAAAAAGCGATCAAACGTGCCTGGTCGATATTAAACTGGTCCCTTTACCTTAGGGAGCAAAGTTGGTCGCTAATTAGCGACCAACTTTGGTCTCTCAGGTCAAACGACCAAATAATCCGGTAAAGACACTTGCGACCAACTTTTGTCGCCATATTATTTTAATATTATAAATTTTGCGACTAAAGTTGGTCTCCTTTATGTAAATTTTTTTTTTTTTTTTTATTATTAATTATAAAGTAGCGACCAACTTTGGTCTATATACGAAATATTATATTTAAAAAAATCTGGAAATTTGCGACCAAACTTGGTCACTAAACTATTAGTTTTTGAATTATTTTTTTAAAATTATCGACCAAAGTTGGTCGCTAAATACATGAATTAATTTTTTTATTTATTAATAGGCGACCAACACTGGTCGCCATATTTTCAAAAATTATTAATTTTCTGGGAAATAGCGACCAATCTTGGTTGCTTTTTGGGAAATCTGGGCTAAATAGCGACCCACCTTGGTAGCTATTTCACAGAAATTTATTTTTTTAATAGAAAAGCGACCATATAGCGACCAAAGTTGATCGCTTTTCCTGGTATATTGCTGGTAGGAACTGCCTCTTTTGGCAGCTACACTACCTGCCAGCTTACCAAAATTCCTAAATAAGCAAATATGCCAACAACACCAACAACAAGCAACAACAACAACAACAATTATAACGAACAAAGTATAAAGTTCAATAGAACTTTACACCTTAAGCTAATTAGCAAACTAATAAGTTAAATTTTATTACAGAACCATTCGAAAACCAATTGTAATTGTCTAGCATAAACTAATAAGTTCAAAGATTATTCTCTACATTATTATCATCACCGTCAGATGAACTTTCTTCACCATGACGGTATCTAGAATGGGCTATTTGTCGATGATGGGAAGAATGATCACGGGGATGACGGGAGGATTGAGCGCGGGGAAGGCGAGCCTCTGGCGATGACTCACGAGACCGGGGAATTGGAAAATCGCCAGAAGCTAGGAGATTTTTGATATGCTGTTGCATGCCCTTGTACTGAGCTTGAATGCCAGAGTACTGCATATCTCTAAGCCTTTCTCTCTCCTTGGCGGCTTCTTGCTTGGATGTGAGCTTTGCCACAGTCTCCCGCATAGAGGAAAGGCTCTCCCCATCAAGTTGTTCGGCTTGGGAGGAAGTTCCTATTCCTTGCATTCCACACTTATAGCGATGGAATTTCTTGTTAGGAAGCACGTATACCTTCCCCCCTTTTGGACCGCCAGCAGCCTACGTCCACATTCTCTCAGCATCCCCGTCCGATAGTTGGATTGGCGCGCCGGACTCATTAGGTGGCTGACTGCGTATGAATTGCTCCACTTCAGCTATGAAGCGACCCTATAAGAAAAATAATATCTGAATTACTATTTCAAAATTTATATAAAAGTAAATTAAAATTCTTAATGAAAAGTAAAAACTTACATATACAGTCGAGGCTCGGCCCTCGACCCACTTTTCTTGGTCCGTCTCTTTCATCTTTTTCACAATATGAGTCTCCTTGAAGAGCTCATCTTGGTTCATCGGATGCCCAAACTTTTTTTCCTGAAAACTCATAAAGTTTTGTTAATAAACAGAATACATATACTAAGAAAATTAAAATAAATTAAGCAATTACGTACCATTCTTCGTTTTATCGTCCCTAGGCTGACCGCACCTCCAGTGTGCAAGGATCATCCCTTCTCAGATGCCCGGGCTTTCTTTCCTTTTTCGCTCTTCTCTAAGAACTCTACTGTAAGCCATTGCTTTTGCAAATCATCCCATAATTCCTGAAGCAACCAGCCAGGCTTTTGGTTCAACTGCCTAGCTTTGGAGAAACAATGGGACAACCGCTTTCGAGCTTTGAGATGAAAGTTTTCAGCCACTTCCGCGCTATACCGGTGTTCCCATACACACTTGCTCTGTATTTCAAAAGTCAAGTATTATATGGAAATATCATATTTAGATGGAAATATCATAAAAGCTATATTCGATATATTATACTTAATTTTTATTAGCTAATAATTATTCAAAAGTAAAGTGCATTAACTGCTTATAATATAATATTAGCTAAAAGCTAATAAATGATTATACTGCTTAAAAGAATATTTATACCTTAAATTGATTGAAGATTGCCTCCTTGAGAGCGAATATGAATTCACTCCAAGTCGCATAAGGACCATCATAAAGCTTTCTGGTGGCTTTGGTGATGATCCTTGTAGTAACATTACTAGGGATGAACCTGCAATTTTATTAAAAAAAAAACACATTAATATATTAGTAAAAATGTACTAAACAAAAAAAGTTAAAATAACAAATAACTCTTACCCGTCACCCTCAAGGACTATGATGATCCTACCATATTCATCATAATGCACCTCCTCGTCATCAGCAACATCATTGTCCGAAGCATGTACATCGGAGGCATGTGTAGAAGGTGTAGGTGGGTCAGAGCTAGTATCTCGCAGGCGAAGGCCTACAATAGATGGAGTCACAGATGAAGATGGCTGCGAGCCCTGGGACTGCGAGCCCTGTGAGTGCGACATAGTTGTATGGGTCGCAAGTGGATGAGACACAGATAGATGTGACCTGAGTGGCTGTGACATGGATGGATGTGATCCATGTGGATGTGACATGGATCGATGCGATCCATGAGCTACTGATGGACGCGATCTATGCGGATGTGAGACAGGTGGACTGTATGTAGGTCGTACAGTTCTAAGGCCCTGCGAAGAAAGACATGGCATCTGCACGAAGGTGTAGGGCTGGACATTCGCTGATAGCTCAGAATAGCCCTGGGGTGGAGGCGCAGGCGCAGGCATAGGCATAGGCATAGGCATCTGTGAAGAGGCAGGAACGAATTGAGTAGTACCTTCTACCCTGCTCTTTTGTTTCCTAGGCTTTTCTCTACCCCGAGAACCAGTAGGATCACTGTTACCTCGACCCTTGCCTGACATCTGGATTACATAATACAAAGTTAGATTGAAACATATAAAGAAACTAGCTATAACATGAGTTATTAAAGAAATCAACTTTTTTTAAAGATGATCGCCTTATAGTTCCTTGTCCGAGAATTATTCTTCCTCACTAGTTTGAGCTTCATCAGTTGATTCTTGTTCCTCGTTTTCTATAATTCTTACTTTATCCATATCAACTTCTTCCAATATGTGTTCAAGATGTTCCAAATCATTTTCTAAAACTTCGTCCACTATTTGGTGAACACTGGAGATATCGTTTTGATATACAACATCTAACACATCCTCAACTTCTACCCTACCCACAGGCTTAGTTTTTATTACAACCCACCAATCAGCCTTATTCTTCCATAATGGATAAGGAGCATAATACACTTGCCTAACATTATGTGCAATTATGAAAGGATCATAGCGATCATACTCCCTCGTATTATTAACCTCAATTATGTTGTATTGATTGTGTACTATTGTACCTCATGTTGGATGTGGGTCAAACCACTTGCACCTAAAGAGTATCAATTTCTTATTTGGCCAACATGAATATTCTAGTTCTGTTATTTCTTTGAGCATACCATAATAATCAATATCCCTATCTTGGTTTCCATCACCACCTTGAACCCACACCTTACTGTTGTTGCTATTTTTATTTTTAGAGCAATCCTCTGTATGAAACTTATAACCATTCACAACGTACTTAGACATGGGTTTCACCTCAACCCCAGGTCCCCAAGATACATCTTTCAAAAATTTATTTACACCATTATTTGGATCATTTACCTACAAATCGTTAAATAAATTCATAAGTTAACATAACTTCCAGACATTGTTTACCTACATAGTACTAGAATATTTTAAGGAGAAACTTACAAATTGTTTGAACCACGTATCAAATCTCGTATATATAGCATCATGGCCAAATTGACCCACAAAGTAACTGTGACACATCAAATATTTTTATGTAACAACCCGACCGGTCGTTTTGAGTACTAGCGCTCCGTTCAGCAGTCGGAGGCCATGAACGACTTCATTTTTAGGTATTACAACTTGTACGCATGGTCAGAATTTTGTTTCGGGAAGCTTGGAGTTAATTCGGGAAGAGAATTCTCATTTCGGAAGCTTAAAGTTGAAAGAATGACCTAGGATTGGAATTTTTAGTAATCGACCTCAGAATTGGGATCTGAAGGTTCCAGCAGGTTCGTATGATGATTTCGGACTGGGGCGTATGCCCAGACTGGGTTTTGGATAACCCGGGAGCGTTTTGGATCCTATTGTGGAAATTAGTAATTTAGAAGGAATTTCATAAGTTTTGTTTGAGGTGAATTTCGGTGTTATCAATGTCCGTTTGGAATTCCAAGACTAGGAGTAGCTCCGTATGGTTATTCTGGAGTTTGGAGCAGAATCGGAAGTGAATTTGGAGGTTCATGAACCATTTTGAAGCCATTCGGCTAAAGATAGCAATTTGAAAGTTTTGAAGAGTTTGACCGGGGGGTTGACTTTTTGATATCGGGGTTGGAATCAAATTTCGGAGGTTGGAGTAGGTCCGTAATGTCAAATATGATTTGTGTGCAAAATTTGAGGTCAATCGGACGTCATTTGATAGGTTTAAACATCGGAAATAGAAGTTGAAAAGTTCAAAGTTCATAAAGCGTGGATTGGGGTGTAATTAATGGTTTTAGCATTTTTATTATGATTTGAAGCCTCGAGCAAGTCTGGAATGTGTTTTGGGACTGGTTGGGGTATCGGGGGGCCTCGGGTGAATTTCGGGTGGTTAAGGGATCAAAAGATGGGATTTTTGAAGAGCAAAGGCTGCTGGTATCTGGTATTACCGCTTCTGCGGAATTGGGACCGCAGAAGCGTCCCCGCAGAAGTAGCCCCCCCAGTAGCGGAGATGAAGTCGCAGAAGCGGAGGAGGGCGAGGTCAGCCAGGACCGTAGAAGCGGCCCTTGTTCCGCTGAAGCGAAGCCGCAAGAGCGTATAGGGAACCGCAGAAGCGAAGGAGAAGGCTTTGGGGAGGACCGCAGATGCGGTCAAGTTTCCGCAAAAGAAGAACCGCGTCTGCGGTGGTGCGATTGCAGAAGCGAAAAGGTGGGGCATGAGGGGAAGCCGCAGAAGAGGCCATCAACCGCAAAAGCGGTATCCGCAAAAGCGAAAATAGCATCGCTGAAGCGAAAAGTGCTGAAGGCAGAAGGGTTATTTTAAAAGTCAGATTTTGTTCATTTCTCCCACTTCATTTGGCGATTTTTGGAGGTTTCAAGAGAGGATCTTCATCAACCATGCTAAGGTAAGTTTTTCCCACCCATTATGAGCTAAATACATTGATTATGTATGAATTTAGGCATGAAAATTAGTGTAAATATTGGGGTTTTGGTTGGAAACCTAGAAAATTATAATCTTGGATTTTAGCCACGATTTTGAGTATGGAATTAGGAGAAAATTATATATTTGAGTTCCTAAGGTTATGGTTAACCTTTACATTGGAAAAATTTCAGATTTCGGGCAGGTGGGCCCGAGGGCATTCTGGTCAAATTTTCATTCGGGGTTAGGAATGGTTATAAATTGAGTTGTAAAGTATAGTTGAGCATATATTAATAGATTTGTATGATCATTGGCTAGTTTTGGTGCGTTGTGCGTTGGTTCAAGCCTTAGGATGGATGTAGAATGTCGGTTGCGAGTCTTCGGAGTGAGGTAAGTCTCCTTTCTAATCTTGTGAGGGGGAAATTACCCCATAGGTGAGTTAAGCTGATTATGTGCTCCTAATTGTGGGGGCTACGTACGCACGAGGTGACGAGAGTCCGTGCGTAGCTGCTATTATGCTATTGTCCAGGTAGTCTAGGACCCAAAGGCATGTTATACCTGGATTAATTGTGAACCCATTGATAGCTTGAATTGCTTGAATAACATAGAATTTGTAAACGATTTCCTCAAGGATTACACTTCTTTCCATAAAATTGATTAAAAAGGGAATTGCTTGTAATTGGATAATTGTTCCCGAATAAATTCCTAATTGGCTATTTGTGCATGATTTTCGATGTGTACCTGCGTCGCATGTATGATTCGCGAGCAGTTTATGTGTTTAATTTTGGAACGGGCAGATCGCCTCGGTGAAATAGATGCATATATGGTATGGGCCGCTCGACCCTCGACAGTGCACACTTTATATTTCTGTTGGAGCGGGCCGTCGACCTCGGCATGATTTGCGCATGTTTGTGCTGTTGTCTTGAACTTATTTGAGTTGTTTCATGCCTCACTATGGCTCGAGATCATATTGTTAATAATAACAAGAAATCTAAGGAAATTTTCCATGAAAGAATTATATGTTTACTTGTTTCCTCTATCTGGATTAGAACCATGTTTATAAAACAAATCCACCGTTTAATATATTTATTATGGATAAATAATCATTGGACTGCTAGTGAGTGTCAAGGTTGACCATCTCGTCTCTATCCCTTCGGTATTAGGCGGGACACTCATTGGCTACACGTTGTTTTTGTAATCATACTACACTTGTTGTGCATTTTGTTGCACAGGTTTATTGTGTGGCTCGTGGCTTAGCGGCATAGCGGCATGATGGGCGCAGAGACTAGGTGAGCTGTATTTCTTCGAGGCGATTCCGCAGCTAGTATAGTCTCTTTCAGAATTTTATTTACTTACTTCCAATTGTATTCCGGGCAGTTGTTGTACCTATTTGGTTTCCTTTAGAAAATTGCTCATGTACTTGTGACTCCGGGTTCTGGGGATGTATTTGGATTTATTCAGAAATTTTGAAAGTTGATTTAATATATCCTTATTTAATTGGAGGAACATAGTGAGTATTGCTTTAATCATAATAAAGAAGTGTTTTTGAAATTATTAAAATAAGAATTTAATTAAGTATTTTAGTTGGCTGGCCTGACAGCGGTGTCCAACGCCACTATGACCCTTAGTGGATTTTAGGTCGTGACAACATGGTATCAGAGCACTAGGTTCCCGTCGGTCTCACGAGTCATGAGCAAGTCTAGTAGTGTCTCGCGGATCGGTACGGAGACGTCTGTAATTATTCTCGGGAGGCTGCAGGACTGTAAGGAGTACTTCCCTTCTTTATTTCTTTATTGTGCGGTTCGATTCCTTTGAGGCGTATGCCTTTGATTTCTTCCTACTCAATCTTACACGAGCGTTTGTTATAAATTGAAAATTGAAGTATTGTAATGGCACTACAAATATGGTGCGGGATAATGTTCCCGGTATAGTTGATTGGACTATTATAGTCGCGCTTTGGAGGGATATTCTATTGTTTCAGCTTAGTAACAGAACTTCTAAGAGCCCTGAGCCTAGGCGCAGGTTTCCATGATGCTTATGAGCAATTATTCTGCAGTATTGTTGTGATGGCGGGACGGTTGCCCACGTGTCGGGGTAGCGAATGACTTTAAGGGAGGTTTACTCAATGTGTAATCAAAGGGATTCAGTATTCTATTCCGACAGGGGGAAAGCCAATCGAGCTAAGGGTGGTCAGACGTAAACTAGTGGAAGTAATAAAACGTGGTAATTGCAAGCATGAAAGAGATCTCTTCCCTATTAAGGTGTTGTGGTCTTATTTGGACTTATTAAGTTTATCGCTGTTATGGTCTTCTATGATTCTCCCTTGGGGCGTGATATTGTGAAATAGTATCGGAGATACAACTATCAGATATCGCAGGGTGCGGTGGTCTTGGATTGAATCTGTATTTCAAATGTTGACGGTTCGATAAAGACGACCTTCAGAAAGGTTTGGGATTAATAGAAAATCGTGGAATTCAAGTACTATGAAGACAAATCTTATTAAGGCAACAACTGAGCAGCAAAGGATGAGGAGGACATATGGGAAGTGTCCGATAGAGTTTTAAACTTCTAAAAGGCCAGGCTTAGGGTGCGCAGGCCGAGCAGCCAATTAAAGGAGTGAGTTTGCCCAAAGTGGGAGAGTGTCAGGGCTGCATAGGGCCTGGTAGTAGAATGGCTACACGCCTAAGGATAGTTTGGAATGATCTGGGATTTTAGCGACGGGCAATGGAAGTTGGTAGATTAATTCGAAGCATGGTGTTGCTATGCGGCAGGAGATTGGATATGACGGGAAGGAGCTGCATGAAGTGAAGAAAGACGTAGCATGACTTTGAAGCGAAGGGATATTGTCGCACAATTAATGGATGTCCACGAGGGGTGAATGAACTCGTGCAGCTGGAGAGTGAGATCGGACTCAGGATGGGTTATTAATGTCGTAGTGATTGCACCCCGTGTAGCAGCGTTAGAAGACGTCGGGAGGTACTTTCCACAGGTGGGGTATCCCTGTGAGCAGGTTAGCAGTCGCGTGGTTGGCGAGGCTTCTACGAAGAGTTCTACCAGATATGCAGCTAAAGGGAATTTGTTGTGTGAATGGTGTTAATGGTTTAGAGGATCCAATTGGGTTTCTAAGGTAAGATATCGAGAAGGCTGGCGATTGATTGCACAAGGTCATGTCAACAAGAGGTTTAGAATAAGGGTGAACTCTAGAGTTCTGGTAATAATGGCTTCAAGCTAAGTGGGAGAGTCCCACCGCTTATGATTTGGGTTTCATGGTTAGCTACTTGCGAGGTTTCTAGTTATTAATATTTGGGTGGGTTATCTCAGTTACGAAAAAAGACCATAAGTGGTAATTTGAGCAAATGAATTTTTGGAGGCATGCTATGGTTGGCCTTATTGGCTCATGTTCGGACTTGGAGGAAGGTTCAGGATTTATACCTCGTATAGATACAGGATTCGGGAGAAGTGATTTCGCCGGGTGCCTAGTCGAAAGGGTATTCATGTGCTACGAGATTTATGGGGATGAGTATATTCGGGACCGAGACAGAGCGGGTGGCTCTCAGTAACGGTCCTTATGGATTCAAAAGAAGTAAAGTATGGTGCTTAAAGATTTTGAGCCCATAAGTACAATTAAGAATCAAGCTTGGAAACCAGCTTACGAGAAGTGGCACAGAATGTTCTGTGATGGTTGGCTTGTGATGTAGCAATTGGGAAGTACAAAATGGTCCTTAGGGGTTGAGACAACATGGTCTCGCGATTCAAGGTCACTCGGTATGAGTTTAGGTGGAGTATGTTATGTGAAGAAGAGAGTCAGTATTATTTCCAAAGCACTCAAGGATAAATTGGAAAAAGGGGATTGATTAGCCACGGTCGACTTTGGGCATATTGGGATTTGAGATCAGTTCATTCAGTGTGATCAAGTTGTGTGTATGATTTGTGGCGGTACGACAGAGGTTTGCCGGTCGCCGTAATAGGCGTTATTCATAAGCCTTCTATTGTTATGGCTTGTTATGTGGGAAATAGATTCCGGAAAAGGTTATGGTGGCTTGGACCACTACTTGCAGATTTGCATATTCTACGGTTATGGGAATTTACCTGTGTGTTGCTATGGTTCTCCTGAAGTGAGTAAAGTGCAAAGTTCTTATATGATAAAGTGTTAAAATATCAACGGTTTCGGGGTTATGATGAAAATCGTGCTCTATCGTATATTGGCACATTGGGTGCAGTGAGTAGCATGGAAATTCGAAGTAAGGATCAATGTTGTAGCTTGGTATGGCAAGGATATCATGGGCTCGGATGAGCAAGGAGGTGGTTTAATGATTAAAGTAAATTGGTATTATCCTCAGCGCCACCTGAGTTCGATGTGTTGTGAAAAAGGCTTTGCATCCTGGTAAAGATTCTTGATCACTTTTCAGCATTAGTGTATCCGAAGCTTTAAATGTACGGACTCGATATTTATTTCAGAAGATTGTGGGAGCGTGTCCCACGGGAAGATTCTGTAAGTGTGACATGTAGTCACTTGATTGACTAAAGATTTAAGCAAGTATGAGGATTGTGGTAATAACATTTGTTTAAGAAATTATGCCTGGAGGGCACTTTTTTTACTAGGTTATGAACTGAGGAGGTTGCTCCGGTTATAATGGTTGTTCATATAGGTTACGAGGCAAAAAAGGAGTTACTATGGACCTTCGAAAGGTTATTAGCCAAGTGGGTGCAATCGAAATTCGGGTTGAGATCAATGGATTGATTTATATATGTGAACAAGGCTTTATATCAGGCCAGTTGCATATGTTTCAGCGAGCGTTCCTCAAGAAGGGACAGTCGGGGTGTTATTTTGCCATCAACTATTCCAGGTAATGATGTAATGCGCCGTATGAGTTGTGAGACGGCTTGGTAAATTTTTTTTTATATGTTAAGGTTCCGCGTGGCGATGATGTTATATGACCCATGTCGACGCCCCCATTTTTCTAAGGCAGAAAGCGTGTTTCGACATTATGGATGAAATGACTCTTCTATTCCCTTTTTGGGGAATTAGGTTATGGATTTTGGAGAGTCGCCACCTAATGATTATAGTGCATTAGGACACTTTAAAAGAAAAGAAGAAGATTTTGAAAGAAAACCGGAGTTCGGGTAAGGGCTTGAGATTATCTCGAGGGGAAGGTGTTAGGCACCCCTCAAGATCCACTAGTGTGGTTCCCGGCCATGCTTAATTGTGACTTTAAGAAGAATAGGAATAAACAAGCAAAGTTTGCACATAGGAAGCATAAACAAGTTGAAAATTTTAAAAGAAGAAGGACACAAGTTATTTTGAAAAGAGGAAGCTTAGTTGAAGGAAAACATTAATCTAAGAGAAAACATCAATAACTAAAGAAGGATAAAGGGGGTCCTAGGTTTAAGTATTATATGGATCACTTTGGTGCAATACCCAGCAATTATTCTCACACGAGATATTAACGCACCAGTCATCATATCCATATTCTACCG
>MU782557.1:7699-21297 GCA_026770625.1 Nicotiana glauca | reverse complement strand
ATGGCATAGACTGGCACACCCCTGACCTCTTGCTCAGATTCAAACAAATAAGAGCAGACTCTTATAGAGTCAAACTTAGGTATGAATGGTGATTAGGACACCAATAGACCCAAATTAAAGCTCAGCATAGAGAGGGGAAAGGGAATGGGAAAGCAATTGAGTAAAGTCTAAGAAGAGTCTTAGTTCTGGATCATAGATAACAATTCAAAGTGCTGCCATGATTTAGGACAATACTCACATACAAAGGGAATAGAGGGAAAGGGTTAAAAGCATAACATAAAGAGGCATAACATGCTTGAAGATAATCACATAGTGCAGGAAAGCACAAGTAAACACACAAAGAAAGAAAGGGTAGAAGCAGAGAAGTTGAACATACAACAAGGGTACTATTTAACTAGGAAAACATACCAGTTGCAAGTTTAGAATAGCAGAAGAGCAACAACAAACAAACAGCCAGGCAGTCAACAGGAACAATCTCAAAAATCTCCCACAAGTACTTAGGAATTCAGACAGTAGGATGCAGAATGCTCAGTAGTGGTATAGAAAAATAGAGAGTAGTAATAGTAGTAGTAAAGAATATTTCAAGACAGAGATGTGAATTCTGATTTTATTTTTCAGTCAGAATTGCAGGATGGAGTGAAGAGAGGAGCATGTATTTATACTTGAAGCCAGGCAGGCAAGCAAGGAAAGAAAATAATCGAGTATCAATTAGAAAATAATAAGTAGAAGGGAATTCCTTTAATCAGGGAGTTCAAATTTGAACAGTAAAGGACTGGAGTTAATTAAGGAAAGGGAATCAAGTAGCATATCATGCACAATATGCAAATAAGGGGTAGATTCATAAGGGAAAGTTTAAAACACACGGTTTAAGAAAATAAGGCAAGATGTAAATCAACTAGTACATAGTAAATCAGGGAATAAAAGATTCGAAATCAATAAAGAACCAAGTCAGAAAATAAGGGGATAGGAAGGTTCAATTTAGACAAGGAAAGAATCAATCAAGTTCACACAATGTCAGTCTGAGATCAGTACCCAAAATCAAAGGTTGTTTGGAGAGGAAAAATCTACATACAAAGAGTGCATGAGTTTTAGAACATGCGAGGCTGGATTCAAAACAGAGAAAAGTGTCATGCAACCAAAATTAGTGAGTAGGGAACTATTAAGTAAGGAGAAACATCGAATGGCATGCAAAAAGTCAGATGAAAGGTACATAGAGAAACAAAGAGAGTTCGGAAATTAGGTTTTTTTTAAATCAGATTAACTCAGAGAAGAGAAAGCAGACAAAATCACATACAAGTGGTCTGAAAAACTCGACTGAAAACCCCCAAATTCTAGGGTTTCTGCTATTAATCGAGTGTGGAGATGAAAGCAAATAAATCAGGCAAGAATATGTTCGAAAAAACCCACAGGAACTAAAAAATATTTTACGAAAACATGGTGAAGGAAAATACAGTAAAAGGAATCATAAGGATCGGTAGAAGAAAGCATAGTAGAAGAAAACATGTAGGAATCACAGTAGGAGCACATAGGAGCCATGGTAGAGCAAATACAGTAAAAGAAACATATATGAAACATAGTAGAATAGGTAAAATAGAAGAAACCCTAAGTCGGAGAAGATGAACAGTTTTGAAAGAAAAATTTTGAAAGAGATTTAAAAAATCGTTTGAAAACCTTAAAATATACATGGATCTAGAGAAAATAGGAAAACCTCGGGAGGCTAGGGTTTCAGAAGAACCCTAGAAATGAGAGAGGCCTGGAAAAAGGGTCTGCTCCGAGTCGAATGAGACAGAGATGGACTCATAGGGCTAAGATATGCCGGAGTTGAGCCGGAGATGGGCGTAACACTCGAATCGGCGGAGATCTTAGCGAAGAACTTCAAGCTTGAACCTTGAATCTTCGAGTAACAGGGGTATGGGGGTACGTGAGTGGGGCTTGGGACGCCATTGATTCTGGTGAAACAAGGTGGAAACCAACGGAGTGGGGCTAGGGTTTCGGAGGGAGGCTAGAGAGAGTTTGAGTCAGAGGGATTCTAGGGGCGGCTGATTTGAGTAAATGAAGTATGGTTTAGGGGTGTTGTTAAATTAAAAAGGAATGGGGAGATCGTGGCCATTGATCAAAATGATCAACGACCTGGATTAAAACGGTGGCCGGGTGGGTTTGGAAATGGGTTGGGTAATTGGGTCATTTAATTGGCGTTAATTTGGGGTCAAATGTGGTTATAATTGAAATGGAAATAGGCTAGCCTTTGAATAGCCACTTTTCCCTTTTTCAATTAGTTAAAATAGTTAAAAATAATTTTAAAACAAATTGAAAACACAGTACTAATTGATAACATATAAACATTAATTTAAAACTATCTGGAGTAATTTTATCTTTAAAAAATGCGGTTAATTATAACATAGGCTATAATTGCAATTTTGAATAATTTAGCTTAAAAAATATAATAAATTTATAAAAAAATATGCAAAAATCACCTTAATCATATTTGGTGTAAATATAATGATGGAAAATAACTGACTCACAAAAAGGACAATTTTGGAATAATTATTGAGGTTTTATACTATTAAAATAGACAATAAATTAATTCTAAAAATTTTTAAAAAATTGGAAAAAATACTAAAACCTTTGGGGATGCTGATATATGCATATGAATGCTATTTGAAAGTATTTTTTGGTGTATAAAAATACATAGGGAAAAATTGGGTATCAACAAGCCAAATGGCTCTTGAGATTCAGATTATATGTCGCACCTCAGTTGTGCTTGAGTTTTATAGCCTATAGCCCTATATATTTCCTCAGGGATGGTATTATGCACTTAGCGTGCTTGCGATCGAAATTCGATGTTTTGTTGTAATGAGCAGATTTAGCTCGAAGTGCAATCTCCTTCTGTGAGATCTATTTTTGGATCGGGTGGCACGCCGCCATGGGTGTGTTATTTGGATCGGGTTGCGCGCCGCAACAGTGTGATGTCGAGTCTAGTTTTCTATATGTATTCCTTTAAGTTTTTCGCTTCCTATCTTTTAAGGGAAGTCCGTATTTGTGCGGGGTTTAGATAATTACTTCTAGAATTCGATTTATTGTTTGTATTGTGTTCGAATTGGTGGCCTATTGGCGCATGGTAGCATCGTATGAGATTTTAATAATTTCTAGGGTGGCTTATTGCCCGAGCGGTTGTATTGGATGGGACGAGATCCCTTGATTTAGGATTCTGTGCAATCCAGTTATATGAGGTATGTTATGGAGATAAGACCACTATTGGGTTCTGAATGTGGTGAAGGCCTTGTCAGGAGTGTAGGCCTAATGTTTGTTGACTCGGCAATTGATCATGAATGTTGGTACATCTCTTCCATCATGGCGGTATGGTAAAGGTTAGAGTAAGACCTGTATATGTCATGGGGTGCAATGGGAGCATCAGACTAGTAGGAATTTTGACTAAGTTAATCAGAAAAAGGTTATTGTAGCTCTACGAGTGGGTAATGCAAAGTGTGAATTCAGCAAGTTATGCAGTCATGATTGCGTACAGCGTGTAGTGACTGGTATGGTGACTGTATGTTGGAAACAGGCCTAGCATAGGATTCTGGATGTTGGAATCAGGCTCTAAGGTTTATTTGCCTGAATAAAAGGGAATAGCTTCAGAATTTATCGAGCTTATGTGCTCAGCTAAGTTGTGGTAGCATGGAAAGCTGCATGAGGTGCTAAACAGTGATTTCAGACCACTTCAGTTCAGTTCTCAGCACGTTCGAGGACGAACGTATGTTTAAGTGGGAGAGAATGTAACGACCCGATTGGTCGTTTTGAGTACTAGCGCTCCATTCAGCAGTTGGAGGCCATGAACGGCTTCATTTCAAGTATTACGACTTGTATGCGTGGTCGGAATTTGGTTTCGGGAAGTTCGAAGTTGATTCGGGAAGAGAATTCTCATTTCGGAAGCTTAAAGTTGAAAGAATGAGCTAGGATTAGAATTTTTAGTAATCGACCTCGGAATCGGGATCTGAAGGTTCCAGCAGGTTCGTATGATGATTTCGGACTAGGGCGTATGCCCGGACTGGGTTTTGAATAACCCAAGAGCATTTTGGTGCATATTGTGGAAGTTAGTATTTTAGAAGGAATTTCATAAGTATGGTTTGAGGTGCATTTCGGTGTTAACAATGTCCATTTGGAATTATGAGACTGGGAGTAGCTCCATATGGTGATTCTGGAGTTGGGAGGGCGATCGGAAGTGAATTCAGAGGTTCGTGGACCATTTTTAAGCCATTTGGCTAAAGATAGCAATTTGAAGGTTTTTGAAGAGTTTGACCGGGGAGTTGACTTTTGATATCAGGGTCGAAATCAAATTCTGGAGGTTGTAATAGGTCCGTAATGTCAAATATGATTTGCATGCAAAATTTGAAGTCAATCGGACGTGATTTGATAGGTTTAAACATAGGAAATAGAAGTTGGAAAGTTCCAAGTTCATAAAGCGTGGATTGGGGTGTAATTCATGGTTTTAGCATTGTTTGTTATGATTTGAAGCCTTGAGCAAGTCCGAAATGTGTTTTGGGACTGGTTGGTATGATTGGTTGGGGTCCCGGGGGGCCTCGAGTGAATTCTGGGTGGTTAACGGATCAAAAGATGGGATTTTTGAAGAGCAAAGGCTGCTGGTATTTGGTATTACCGCTTCTATGGAATTGGGACCGCAGAAGCGGCCCAGCAGAAGCGGAGATGAAGTCACAGAAGTGGAGGAGGGAGAGGTCAGCCAGGACGGCAGAAGCGGCCCTTGTTCCGCTGAAGCGAAGCCGCAGGAGCGTATAGGGAACCGCAGAAGCGGAGGAGAAGGCTTTGGGGAGGACCGCAGATGCGGTCAAGTTTCCACAGAAGTGGAACCGCATCTGCGGTGGTGCGATCGTAGAAGTGAATAGGTGGGGCATGAGGGGAAGCCGTAGAAGCAGCCATCAACCGCAAAAGCAGTATCTGCAAAAGCGGTATCCGCAGAAGCGGAAATAGCACCGCTGAAGCGAAAAGTGCTGAAGGCAGAAGGGTTATTTTAAAAGTCGGATTTTGTTCATTTCTCCCACTTCATTTGGCGATTTTTGGAGGATTCAAGAGAGGATCTTCATCAACCATGCTAAGGTATGTTTTTCCCACCCATTATGTACCAAATACATTGATTATGTATGGATTTAGGCATGAAAATTAGTGTAAATATTGGGGTTATGGTTGGAAACCTATAAAATTATAATCTTGGATTTTAGCCACGATTTTGAGTATGGAATTAGGAGAAAATTATATATTTGAGTTCCTAAGGTCATGGGTAACCCTTATCTTCGAAAAATTTTGGATTTCGGGCACGTGGGCCTGAGGGCATTCTGGTCAACTTTTCATTCGGGTTAGGAATGGTTATAAATTGAGTTGTAAGGTATAGTTGAGCATATATTAACGGATTTGTATGATCATTGGCTAGTTTTGGTGCGTTGTGCATTGGTTCAAGCTTTCGGAAGGATGTAGAATGCCGGTTGCGAGTATTCGGAGCGAGATGAGTCTCCTTTCTAATCTTATGAGGGGGAAATTACCCCATAGGTGAGTTCAACTGATTATGTGCTCCTAATTGTGGGGTCTACGTACCCACGAGGTGACGAGAGTCCGTGCGTAGCTGCTATTATGTTATTGTCCGGGTAGTCTAGGACCCAAAGGCATGTTATACCTGGATTAATTGTGAACCCATTGATAGCTTGAATTACTTGAATCACATAGATTTTTAAATGATTTCCTAAAGGATTATACTTCTTTCCTTAAAATTGATTAAAAAGGGAATCGCTTGTAATTGGATAATTGTTCCCGAATAAATTCCTAATTGGCTATTTGTGCATGATTTTTGATGTATACCTGCGTCGAATGTATGATTCGCGAACAGGGTATGTGTTTAATTTTGGAACGGGCCGATCGCCTCGGTGAAATAGATGCATCTATGGTACGGGCCGCTCAACCCTCGACAGTGCACACTTTACATTTCTGTTGGAGCGGGCCGTCAACCTCGGCATGATTTGCGCATGTTTGTGCTGTTGTCTTGAACTTATTTGAGTTGTTTCATGCCTCACTATGGCTCGAGATCATATTGTTAATAATAACAAGAAATCTAAGGAAATTTTCCGTGAAAGAATTATATGTTTACTTGTTTCCTCTATCTGGATTAGAACCATGTTTATAAAACAAATCCACCATTTAATATATTTATTATGGATAAATAATCATTGGACTGCTAGTGATTGTCAAGGTTGACCATCTTGTCTCTACCCCTTCGGGATAAGGCGGGACACTAATTGGTTACACGTTGTTTTTGTACTCATACTACACTTGCTGTGCATTTTGTTGCACAGGTTTATTGTGTGGCTCGTGGCTTGCGGCATAGCGGCATGACGGGCGCAGAGACTAGGTGAGCTGTATTTCTTCGAGGTGATTCCGCAGCTAGTATAGTCTCTTTCAGAATTTTATTTACTTTCTGTCCAATTGTATTCCGGGCAGTTGTTGTACCTTTTTGGTTTCCTTTAGAAAATTGCTCATGCATCCGCAACTCCGGGTTCTGGGGATGTATTTGGATTTATTCAGAAATTTTGAAAGTTGATTTAATGTTTCCTTATTTAATTGGAGGAACATACTGAGTATTGCTTTAATCATAATAAAGAAGTGTTTTCGAAATTATTAAAATAAGAATTTAATTAAGTATTTTAGTTGGCTGGCCTGACAGCGGTATCCGGCGCCACCACGACCCTTAGTGGATTTTGGGTCGTGACATTTTAGTATTTGCATTGAGATGTAATCATATTAATTTTTGGATTTTTATAACTACTAAATCAATACTTACTTGAGATATGGTACAACTTCAGGACAATTTAGCAACACGTGAATTGTAGCTGACTTGTACTCTATATCACTCAAACTTCTCTGTCTAACATCCTTAGAACATCGGCCAGGTTGATTGAATATTGACATAGGCAGATATAATGGATCATTCCTAAGGTCGACCGTGTGCCTGTTGGGCCTATTCCTAGGACATGCCACATTACTCTCAAAATAATAAGAACAAAAATGGGCAGTTTCCTTAGCAAGATAATCTTCGCATATAGATCCTTCAATCCTATTCCTCTGCTTAACAAATTTTTTACATTTGCCAATTATCCTACATAATTTCAGGTTAGCGAAGGAAATTTGTTTAAATTAAAATAGAAAATTACATCAAACCTAAAATATTACCTCTCAAAGGGATACATCCATCTGCATTGAACAGTCCTTCCAAGTCGTGCCTCGTGTACAAGGTGGATTGGAAGGTGTTCCATCACATCAAAAAACCCACATGGAAATATCTTTTCCATCTTAGTAGAAGTTACACGAATGTTCTGATCCATCCGTTGTTCTTTGAAAAACTAACTAATCTCTGTGATGGGTTCCAAATTCGTTCAGGCAAACCAGAAAATGCAATAGGCACTAAGGTCTCCATGAAAACATGACAACCATGACTTTTCAAATGGCTCAACTTCCCTACCTCCATATCAACTTTTTTCCTAAAACTCGACGCATAAACCTCAGGCATCTTCAACTTCATTACCCAATCATAAATCTGCCGTCTTTCCTCCAAAGTGAATGTGTAACCTTTTTTGGGCTTGAATACCTTACCATTGTTTGTTGTCTGCAAGTATAATTCAGGCCGCCTGCAATATTCTTGTAAGTCCATTCTAGCCTTCGCGTTATCCTTTGTCTTACCTTTAACATCCATCATTGTGTTGAACAAATTGTCAAAATAGTTCTTCTTAATATGCATGACATCAAGGTTGTGACGGAGAAGATTATCCTTCCAATATGGCAACTCCCAGAATATACTCTGTTTTGTCCAATTATGAGTAGTACCGTATCCGGGGAATCTATAAGGTGGAACATTAGTAACTTTACTGAAGTTCTGGACCCTCTCCCAAGTTTCCTCACCTGAAAGTATCGTAGGTGGGAAATCACATTCGAATTTATTCTTTTTGAATGCATTTTTCATCCTTCTAAACTCATGATCAGGAGGCAAGAATTGACGATGCCAATCAAACCATGATTGCTTTCGGCCATATTTCAAAGTGAACGCTTTACTATTTTCCATGCAGTAAGGACAAGCTAGCTTACCAGCAGTCATCCACCCAGAAAACATTCCATACGCAGGAAAATCGTTAATTGTCCACATTAAATTAGCATGCAAAATGAAATTCTGCTTGGTTGATATATCATATGTTTCAACACCATCGTACCATAATTGTTTTAGCTCATCAATCAAAGGTTGCAAACATACATCAATCAAACTTTTCGGATTACGTGGACCGGGGATAATACAATTTAAGAATATATACAAACTAGTCATGCACAACTCGGGTGGTAGATTATAAGGTGTAAGAAAGACAAGCCAACATGAATATGGTGTGCCAGATACAGAAAAAGGCGTGAAGTCATCCGCACACACACCTAATCAAATATTCCTTATTTCACTAGCAAAATCTGGATATGTCCTATCAAAGTGCTTCAAAGCTTCTCCATCTGAAGGATGACACATAACACCAGGTGGTCTTCTATTTTCAAAGTGCCATCTCATAGGAGGAGCAGAACTCATCGACGCATATAACCTCTTTAACCTAGGTATAAGAGGTAAACAATGCATCGACTTGATAGCGACCATATTCCCACTAGAAAGACTCTTGAAATGAGGCTTTCCACAAAATTTACAACTGTCCAAACCTGCATCATCTTTATAATATAACATGCAAACATCTTCACAACAATCAATTCTCATTGACGAAAGTCCTAACTTAGAAACTAATCTCTTTGACTTGTAGAAATCACCAGCTAATTCGATATCAGGGCCAACTAGTTCACGCATAAGGTCAATGAAGGAGTCCATGGCTCCTTGTGAAATATTCCAATCAGATATCATACTTAGTAATCTAACTGCAACAGCTAACTCAGAGTATGAACTTCCGTTATGTAGTGGACGACTAGCTTCCTCTAAAGCTTAATAAAAACGTTTTGCGTCATCATTAGGAGTTTGTTCAACATTTTCGTTGGACTCAAACCCAAAGTGCATCCCAAAAGCATCCGCAACTGTGATGACCCAAATTCCCGAACCCGGTCGTGATGGTACCTCTCGTGAAGACAAGGCCAGCCAACAGATTAACAATACTTCTTTTAACAATTACTTAGAAAGAATGAGTCGAAAATAATAGATAACATTATCATAACTGCGGAAGTAAATGATATAACAGGGAACTATCCTAGCTAAACCCGCAATTGGGGTGTCACAAGTCACGAGCATCTATAGAAGCCTGAACACAATTACACGGCTAATAATATACAATAATAAATTCTGGAATTTTAAAGACAACGTCCGGTGCCGCGAACGCTGGCGGTGACCTTGCTCAGCCGCAATAGTAGTACCTTCAATCTGCTAATAACCCGCTACCGGGTGAACAATACCTACAACTGCACGCGAGGTGCAGGGAGTAAAGTGAGTACTCCAACTCAGTGAGTAATAAAAGTAAATAATAACTGAGCGGTAAGAAATCACGTATAACAGATCATCATGCTATATAGAAGCAGTGAAAAGCCATATATCAAGACACACTCAATAGCCCGTAATACTTTTACTCTAATGATGCCACAATACCATAGTCAGAAGAAACTCAAATCATTTACAAGTTGGGAAAACACAGATCATCTAGTCTTCCTGAGTCTGAAATCATATCGCCACACGTAATGTACTTAACTCCCCAACTAGGAGATACGAAATTATTCTTCATGCTCCCATAACTCGGGCTACATATCAAATCACAGAAATCGAACACTTAACAGTTCATCTATTATCCAGCAGACTTCTTCGTCACTACGAAGTCATATGGATATATCTCGTAGTACTAACATACTCATCACATGAATAACAAACCACCATTCCGGCTAATAGGGACAATACCAAACACTTGCTCACACAATCAGCACCTCGGTGTTCAAGCCATAGGCAAAGATCCGACCTCAAGTCCTCCAGACTAACCCAACATTCTCACGAAGATTACATCTCGCCCCTCGATCGGGAAATCACAAACCATCAAGGCACATATAATACTGAGCACTCACGTGCGCATACAGACGTGAGGAAGGAATTTCAAGAGTTATATCTCAAGCTGAATCAAGTACGCACGATAAAAATTCCAAGAAAGTAAAGTTTCCTGAAGGTTCTGCAGCCCCTCGAGGATAAAAACAGACGTCTACGTACCGATCCGCGAGACTCTACTAAACCTGCTCATGACTCGTGAGACCTAGTAACCTAGGCTCTAATACCAACTTGTCACGACCCAAATTCCCGAACCCGGTCGTGATGGCGCCTCTTGTGAAGACAAGGCCAGCCAACAGATTAACAATACTTCTTTAAACAATTACTTACAAAGAATGAGTCGAAAATAATAGATAACATTATCATAACTGCGAAAGAAAATAATATAACAGGGAACCATCCTAGCTCTGCCCGAAAATGGGGTGTCACAAGTCACGAGCATCTAAAGAAGCCTGAACTACACAGCTAATAATATACAATAATAAATTCTGGAATTTTAAAGAAAACGTCCGGTGCCGCGAACGCTGGCGGTCGCCTTGCTCAGCCGCAATAGTAGTACCGTCAATCCGCTAATAACCCGCTATCGGGTGAACAATAGCTACAACTGCACACGAGGTGCAGGGAGTAAAGTGAGTACTCCAACTCAGTGAGTAATAAAAGAAAATAATAATCGAGCGGTAAGAAATCACGTATAACAGATCATCATGCTGTATAGAAGTAGTGAAAAGCCCTTAAATTGAGAAAACCAGTGAAAACTGTTAAACCTTTCCAATGTATCTTGGCTCAATTTTAAACCTCTTTTGAAGATAATCCTTTCAACAGTTGCAAAAATAATTTTCAACAATTAGTGACGATATGCAAAGAGACCCGCCCCTCGGGCAATATTCTTATTCCCGGTCAGCCACTGTTACCTGACCACACGCATGATACAGTGTCATTGTTACCACTGTCTAAGATTTATCCTCTTTAAGAGTGATCAGACAATACCAGAACAGCAAACAGATATCTCAAGATATAACACAAACAACGAATAGTGAACAAATGCATGAATGCAATGTAATGCAAATAACGGTACATTCCAGTACCCACTGCGGCATGCAGTCCGATCCATTTAACGTCGACAGCGCTCACTGGGGGTATGTACAGACTCCGGAGGGGCTCCTACAGCCCAAGCGCAATAATCAAGCCATATCGTGGGATCAACCAGGCCCTCGGCCTCAATATCAATACAGTATCGCTGCGGCGCGCAGCCCGATCCAACCATCAACACAGTACCGCTGCGGCATGCAGCCCGAGCCATCCATATATCCAGAAATCACGATAACACTGCTACGGCATGCAGCCCGATCCGTGCTCAGTCCACAAATTCACATAAACCCCTTGGGCAATAGTGAAATAGCAGTTCTCAGCTCAAAAACGTCAGTAAAATATCATTTAAGTTTTTCAAATTATGAAAAATGGATGAATTTGCAAAACAGTTCTAAAACCCTGGACTGAGATCAAATAATATGCTAAGTACTGCAAAAGCAGTGATATCAATCCCTGAAGGATTCAAATAATCGGCGCGAAGCCCAAAATATGGAAATCAGCCAAATCATGATGATAACAAGAAGTTTCAGTCAAATATGCGGTAAAAATTAACAATTGGGACGGACCAAGTCACAATCCCCTACGGTGCTCTACCCCACGCTCATGTCCGGCGTGTAAGTCACCTCAATCCAGCACTATGATGTGCAAATTTGGGGTTTCGAACCCTCAGGATATCATTTACAAGTATTGCTCACCTCAAACCGGTGAAATTCCTCGATCGCGATTCCTTTGCCCATCAAATTGGCCTCCACGCGCGTCGAATCTAACCAAAATCAGAGCGAACACATTACAATATTCCAAGGGAACAATACCCAATCGAAAATAATCGAAATATAGCAAAAATCCCGAAACTAGCAAAACCCGAGCCCCGGTCCCATTTCTCAAAAAATTACAAAACTCACATTACCGGATTGCTCATCTCACCACGAGTCCATACATACCAAGAACTCCCAAATCCGAGCTCAAATGACCTATCGAATCCCTATTTGAAATATCAAAACTCAAGCCCTAGCTTTACCCCTTTTTAATGAATTTCAACAAATTTCCATGTTAAATTTATCATAATCTCGTGTATTTAGGCCAAGGAACTTACCTCCCATCAATCCTCCTTGAATCCTTCTTCAATTTGTCCCAAAGAGCTCCCAAAATGCTCAACAATGGAGGAAAATAGACTTGGTTCGCGGATGAAATGATATAATAAAACCCTTCTGGCCAGACACTTTACTCTATACGAACGCGAGTGTCCTCCCGCGTTTGCGATGAACAAATCTCGCCTATGCCAAAAATAGCCTTCGCGAACGCATCTGCATCCACGCGAAAGAGAAGGTCTAGAACCCAACTCCTTATATGCGAACGCATCCCCCTTCACGCGAACGTGATGCATGGTCTGCTTTACTTACGCGATCGCGAAGCCTCAAATGCGAATGCGAAGGCCAAAAATCCTTGACCTCAATTCCTTCTACGCGTTCGCGTCTCACCAATGCAAACGCGAAGAACAATTCTTCTACAACAAAAATAACTCAAAATCTGCAATCTTTTAAGGCCAAGATTGGTCCGATTGACCATCCGAAATCTCCCTGAGGCCCCCGGGACCTCAACCAAAAGTACCAACATGACCTATGACGTCATACAAACTTGTTCTAATCTTCAAAACACATCAAACAACGCTAAAACCATTAAATCACACTGGATTCAAGCCTAAGTTTCTTCTAAACTTCCGAAATACGCATTTGATCAAAAACCCGACCAAAACGCCTCTGAATGACCTGAAATTTTACACACACATCCAAAATCACCTAACGGAACTACTGCAACTCTCGGAATTCCATTCCGACCCTCGGATCAAAATCTCATCTACCAACCGAAATTCGCCAAAATACTAACTTCGCCAATTAATGCCTAATTCTACACTGCGCCTTCAAAATCAATTCCAATCGCACTCCTAAGTCACAAATCACCTCCCGAAGCTAACCGAATTGCTGGAAATCACATCCGAGCCCTCTAACTCATAAGTCAACGTCCGGTTGACTTTTCCAACTTAAGCTTTTCTTAAAGAGACTAAGTGTCTCATTTTCCACCAATACCAATCCAAATCAACTTTAATTCACCAAGTACGTATATTGAAATATGAAGAGCATAAAACGGGGAAAACAGGACGAAAATCCAGGAGACGACGGATCGGGTCGTTACAGCAATCATATCATGAATTCTAGAATCACGATTTGTATTCTTCACTGACCTACTACTTTCACCCACAACCTTGTTATGAAATATCCCATGGCTACCATCGATCTCTCCATGACAAGTCCACACAAAGTAATTCGCTATAAACCCCTTACTATAAAGATGAACCTTAACTTCCTCCGATTTTTCAAACTTCATACAGTCACACCTAACACAAGGG
>MU782550.1:0-17716 GCA_026770625.1 Nicotiana glauca | reverse complement strand
TTTGATTATATTTGCACGAAGGGTCATTCCGTGCCATGTTTTGATTGTATTTGCATGAAGGGTCATTCCGTGCCGTGTTTTGATTATATTTGCACGAAGGGTCATTCCGTGCCATGTTTTGATTATTTATGCACGAAGGGACATTCCGTGCTCTTATTTGACTATATTTGCACGAAGGATCATTTCGTACCATGAAATGAGAGTTATGTGAGAGAAAGCACGAAGGATGATGCCGTGCATTTTTATTTGATTGCTTTCGGTGAGATTGAGAGTAAAAGCACGAAGGTTGATGCCGTGCAACTGTTGATTTTTCCTGCTTTTGTTAAATATTGTCATTGCCCTGTTCCTTTCTTAAGTTGTTAACTTTGTATCCGGATTGTACTCCCCCATAGCACGTTTCCCTCCCTTTTTAACTGTTTAATTTCGGTATTCTTTCCTTTTATTGCATATATATATATTGAACTGCACAGGTTGATTTGGTAGTCCTGTCTAGCCTCGTCACTGCTTCGCCGGGGTTAGGCCAGGCACTTACCAGCACATGGGGTCAGTTGTGCTGATGCTACACTTCTATGCTTTTTGCACAGATAACGGTACCAGAGCAGCTTTTGGACCACAGCAGTAGTATACTGATCGGGAGCTGACTTCAGTCCAAGGACTTACGAGGTAGCCTAGCTGGCGTTCGCAGGCTGAAGTCCCTTTCCATATTTTTAGTTTGTTTTTATTTTACCGAGACAGACATTATGTATTTTCTATTCAGCCTTGTTTGTAGCACTCTTTAGTGGTTCTTGAGATAGCGACTCTAGTCTTGGGTAGAGAAATATTAACTTCCACATTTTGGGTTTCTAGTTATTTATGTTATAAAAGACTTCCTCTTTTATTAAATGTTTATTATTGTTATTACTGTTATCCGACAGTAGGCGCCATCACGACTCCCGATGGTGGGAAATCTGGGTCGTGACATAATACCCACTAAATATCTTGAGAAATCTACTACAAAATTATACTCTGCTACAGGAGAAAGATTAAAAATTGATTATAAATTTTCAAAAACCCATATCTGCAATGATGGGATATGTTTTATAAATTACTTTGTAGTAACTAGAGATATAAATGAAGAAATAATCATTGGATTACCATTTATAACTCAAATAAAACCCTATTATGATAATTTAGGTGCTTTATGCACCAACATATTAGGAAAAGAGATAAAATTTCCTTATTTAAACCCCATTTCTCAAGAAGAAAGTAATTTTATAAAAACAAAAATAATTTTCAAAATAAATGTTTTGTCTAACTAGGTTAGATATTTACAAAATGATATAAAGGTTCACAAAATTGAACAAACTTTAAAAACCCCGGAGATGGAAGCTAAATTAAAACAATTCCAGAACCAACTTGAATTAGAAGTTTGTTCAGATTAACCCAACGCCTTTTGGGAAAGAAAAAGGCATATAATAGAATTACCTTA
Source organism: Nicotiana glauca (assembly GCA_026770625.1). Lineage (NCBI taxonomy): Eukaryota > Viridiplantae > Streptophyta > Magnoliopsida > Solanales > Solanaceae > Nicotiana > Nicotiana glauca. Next base: position 16,248 of record MU782550.1, on the reverse strand, counting down.
TATTAAAGAATTTAATGAACAGGCTATACCTACAAAGGCCAGACCTATTCAAATGAATCATGAATTAATGGAAACTTGTAAAAAGGAAATAAATGACCTTCTTCAAAAGAAGATTATTAGACCATCAAAGTCTTCATGGAGCTGTGCAACTTTCTATGTTAATAAAAATGCAGAGAAAGAAAGAGGAGCTCCCAGATTAGTTCTTAATTACAAACCTTTAAACAAAGTATTACAATGGATTAGGTACCCAATACCTAATAAAAGAGATTTATTAAAACGAACCTATAAAGCTAATATTTATAGTAAGTTCGATATGAAATCCGGATTATGGAAAATTCAAATTGCGGAAAAGGATAAATACAAAACGGCCTTCAATGTCCCTTTTGGACAGTATGAATGGAATGTAATGCCTTTTGGGTTAAAAAATACCCCATCAGATTTTCAAAATATAATGAATAATATATTCAATCCTTACAGTAGTATGTCAATAATCTATATTGACGATGTATTAATATTCTCAGAAGACCTATATTCTCACTTCAAACATCTTAATACCTTCTTTAAGATAATAAAATATAACGGCCTAGTAGTCAGTGCTAAGAAAGTTAAGTTGTTTCAAACAACTACTAGATTCTTAGGACACGACCTCTATCAAGGTACTTATAAACCAATATATAGAGCCATAGAGTTCTCATCCAAATTTTCTGATGAAATTACTGATAAGACCCAACTTCAAAGGTTCTTAGGAAGCCTTAACTATGTCACAGATTTTATTCCTGATATCAGAAAAATTTGCGAACCACTCTATAAATGCCTAAGGAAAAATCCTATCCCATGGAGTCTAGAGCAAACTGACACAATTAAGAAAATCAAATCTATTGTTCAGAAACTCCCATGCCTAGGTATTCCAAATCCTGAAGCTTTCATGATAGTCAAAACTGATGCTTCTGATGAAGGATACGGTGGAATTCTTAAACAACGAATTTCTTTAGAATCTCCAGAACAATTAGTTCGTTTCACTTCTGGTATCTGGAATCCGGCTCAAAAGAATTATAGTACAGTCAAAAAAAGAGATTTTGTCTATAGTGCTATGTATAACTAAATTTCAAGATGATTTGATAAACAAAGAATTTTTACTAAGGGTTGATTGCAAATCGGCCGAAGAGATTTTACAAAAGGATGTTAAGAATCTTATTTCAAAACAAATTTTTGCTAGATGGCAAGCACTGCTATCCAGCATTGATTTTGAAATCGGATTTATCAAAGGAGAAAATAGCTCTTTACCCGATTTTCTAACTGGAGAATTTCTACAGAGAAAAAATGAGACCAAGTCAGAAGGGTCCGTTCAGGGCCTCACCCAAACGTCAGAATAAATATTCTGCCCTTGCAGAATATTTCCCATCACTACCCTTGAGATCACAACTAAATTTAATGGTTACCCCTCCGAGAGTACCCACTCAAAACAAACCCGACCATGACAATACTTGGAACTGTTCCAAAGAAAGATGGTCCATTTCAACAAGCTTCTTCGAAAGCTTCAACAAGCCAAACTGGAAAGACTTTAACCAGTGCAGATTATGCCATGAAGAACCCAGAGTCTTTCGCTCAAGCAGTAAACCCAAACACTCCCTCAAAGGCAGAGGAAAAGAAACCAGTTTCTTCATAAAGAGAAACATTCGAACTAATTCCAAAAGAACCAATCAAGGTTTTAGCTCTAGAAAAAGGTTATGAAAATTATGACCTTGCAGACCTAATCAGACCCTGTTACACAGACAGGAATTATGTTGAAACCAGCGACCCCCAAAAAACAAGGAGGTTCTATGAATTCATTTTAACAGATACAAGATCAGTGTCATTTGAGCATACTCTCTATGATGAGAGAGACCCTACGGGAATTAGAATTTCCAAATTCACTATTAACAAAGTAATAAGTCCATTTGAATGGAAGATGGATCATTTTCACACTCCAATCGGGTTATCGGTTCAATATAGACCCCAAACCTATAATTTTAAAGATTACATGGATGCATGGTTCAACTTTTTGTACCTACACCCCAAAACACACACATGGTTTGTCAAATACAGCGAACAAGCCCAAAAGTCAGTCATTCCAAGATGGTTTTATGACAGGTGGAACACATTTGGTGGAACAGAGCAAACAATGCCCAGAAGTTTCCACATGCACTATGAGAGATTTCAAATAGAAAACGAAATCTCTACCCTACCTGTCCACATAAAATAATGCAAATATTACTTTGCAAAAAGAATTTTATTTATTATTAACTGGTCATTCGACATATAGAAAATTGACCGTATTAAATATTTAGTAAAAACTCCCAAAATTAAAGGTTGGATCCCTGAAGTTAAAGAAACCAGGAAATCTAAGGCAGTCAAAACAGATTCAAGCAGCTCTCGGAAAGAGTTAAAAAGAAGCTACAAGATATGTTAGCAAATGTTGAGTCAGCAAACCCAATCCAAGTACAAGCTATCCTACATCCTCTACAGAAAGCAGAAAAAATGGAGACATGGAAGATCTAGATGGGATAGCTCAAGCATACGCCCATTCTAGCAGATGAACAGACACTTGCCCCTTCAGAAAAGAAGAAAGCGCCACTTGACCTTTCAGAAAAGGAGACAGTGACACTTGACCTTTCAGAAAAAGAGAAAGCGATTGTCACGACCCAATTTCCAAACTCGGTCGTGATGGCGCCTCTCGTGAAGACAAGGCCAGCCAACTAACCCAAATCGTCTCTTTAATAATTATTAAACATAAATGAATAGATAAAATACATCTTAACGACAATAATAACCAGTATTTACAACCCAACACAATCCGACCGGGGTGTCATAAGTCACGAGCATCTAAAGAAGACTGAACACAACTACTGGGCCAATAATAATATACAAAATGAACCCTGGAATCAAAGGACGATGTCCGGTGCCGCGAACGCCGGCGGTCACCTTGCTCAGTTATGATAACAAAACCCTCAATCAGCTCTAACCCGCTACCGGGTAACAAATACCTGCAACTGCACGCGAGGTGCAGGGAGTAAAGTGAGTACTCCAACTCAATGAGTAATAAAAGTAAATAATAACTGAGCAGCAAAAATCACGTAAGGCACTCCATCATGCTATAAAGAACAGTGCAATCCTTGAGAAATCAGTAAACCGTGAAATCCTTTAGAAAAAATATCTGGGCTTAGTTAAAACCTTTTTTGAAAATATCTTTTTCAAAAGTTAAGCAAATTAATGCATAATCAGACAATGCAAGTCAGCACATAAGTCAGCCCCTCAGGCACAACACTCCACTAACCATTTATACCAGGGTATCTGATAAACAGTGCAAGAAGTAGCAAGGATGCCAATGAAATGAGAGTCCTGGATGTCATGACACGTAGTACAAACAGGAACCAATGCATGAATGCAATGCAATGCATATGACCGGTATACTCAGGTACCTACTGCGGCATGCAGTCGAGCCAACCATGTGTTTATCGTCAACGGAGCTCACTGGGGGTGTGTACAGACTTCGGAGGTGCTCCTACAACCCAAGCGCAATATCAAGCCATATCGTGGCATAAAAAAAATTTCTAGTCAGTCATTGTTACCTGACCGGTCAGTCATTGTTACCTGACCAATTTACATCATACAGTGTCATTGTTACCACTGTTTCAAGTCACATCCTATAGTGTCATTGTTACCACTGTTTCAAGTCGCATCATACAGTGTCATTGTTACCACTGTTTCAAGTCACATCATACAGTGTGTCATTATTACCACTATTTCAAAATCACTGCTGCGGCGCGCAGTCTGATCCATGCTCAGTCCAAAAATCATCATAAGCCCCTTGGGCATTTATAAAAGAGTAGTTCTCTGCCCGAATTATCATTTAAAATATCATTTGAGTTTTCAAAACTTAGTAGTATGGCTGAGTTTGCAAAAATAATATTTAAAACCTTGGACTGAAGCCAAATGATATGCAAAATATGTTAAAACAGTAATATCAATCCTCGAAGAATTTACATAGTTGGCACGAAGCCCAAACATGGCAATCAGCCCATATTATAATGATAACAAGTAGTTTCAATCAAATATGCGGTAAAAATCAACAACCGGGACAGACCAAGTCACAATCCCCAACGGTGCTCTACCCTACGCTCATATCCGGCGTGCAAATCACCTCAATACTGCGCTATGATGTGCAAATCCGGGGTTTGAAACCCTCAGGATATCATTTACAAGTATTACTCACCTCGAACTGGTGAAATCTCTAGCTCGCGACGCCTTTGCCCCTCAAATTGGCCTCCACGCGCGTCGTATCTAACCAAAATCAGAGCGAATACATCACAATATGCTAAGGGAACAATACCCAATCGAAAACAATCGAGAAGTAGAAAAAATCTCGAAACTAGAAAAACCCGAGCCCCGGGCCCGCTTCTCGAAAAATTACATAACTCACATTACCGGATTCCTCGTCTCGCCACAAGTCCATACGTACCAAGAACTCCCAAATCCGAGCTCAAATGACCTATCAAATCCCAATTTGAAATATCAAAACTCAAGCCCTAGCTTTACCCTTTTTTTAATGAATTTCAACCAATTTCCATGTTAAATCTATCATAATCTCGTGTATTTAAGCCAAGGAACTTACCTCTAATCATTCCTCCTTGAATCCCTCTTCAAAATAACCTCAAAGCTCTCAAAGCTCGCTCAAAAATAGTGGAAAATACATAACCCCCGCGGATGAAATGTGTCAATAAAATCCTTTATGACCAGCCTAGATTTCGCTTCTGCGGAGAAAATGTCGCTTCTGCGACCTCCGCACCTGCGGTCCACGTCCGCTTCTGCGGACCTTCACTTAAGGGCCCCAACCACTTCTACATTCCACATTTCGCATCAACGGGACAACCTATGCGGGGCCTTCCGCTTCTGCGGAATATTATGAGAATGCCAAAACCGCTCCTACGGTATAACTTCCGTTTATGCAAACCCCTTATGCGGATAGCTTTCCGCTTCTGCGGAAATTGCTCAACCTCAACCTTTTCGCACCTGCGATACCTGGCTCCGCTTCCGCATAACCGCATCTGCAGTTTCCTTTCCACAGATTCGGAAACACCTCTGCAACCAAAAACCTGCAATTCCAACTTCAAATTTCCTTCCGATAGCTACCCGAAATCACCCCGAGGCCCCCGGGACCTCAACCAAAAGCACCAACACCTCCTAAAACATTATTCAAACTTGTTCCAATCCTCCAAACACATCAAACAACACTAAAATCATCAATTCACATCGGATTCATGCCTAAGTTCATTAAAAACTTCTGAAACACGCATTCGATCAAAAACCCGACCAAACGATGTCCGAATGACCTGAAAATTTGCACACATATCCAAAATCATCCAACGAAGCTACAGAAACTCTCGGAATCCCATTCCGACCTTGGATCAAAATCTCACCTATCAACCGTATTTTGCCAAAATACTAACTCGCCAATTCAAGCCAAATTCTACACCGGACTTCCAAAATAAATTCCGATCATGCTCCTACGTCACAAATCATCCCCCGAAGCTAACCAAATCACCGGAAATCACATCCGAGCCCTCTAACTCAACAGTCAACATTCGGTTGACTTTTCCAACTTAAGTTTTCCTTAAAGAGACTAAGTGTCTCATTTCTTATCAAAACCAATCCAAATCAACTCTAACACACCACATGCCGATAACGAAACATGAAGAAGCATGAAAAGAGGGAAACGAAGCAATAACACATGAGACGACGGGTCGGGTTGTCACATCCTCCCCAACTTAAACAAACGCTCGTCCTCGAGCGTACCTAGAGTTGTCCTAGAAGCCAACCAATAGCTAAATGACCTTACCAAGCATATACCCGGGATAATCCCACGTCACCCTATCTCATATAGGTCCGACAACACAATATAGCTGAAATTCCACGATCCATCAAGACCTTGAACCGTAGAACCACATTGCACTTTCCGAAATCATACACAGAATAAACCCGAACCAGCTGTAATAACCCACACCTGCAACCTCAGGTGAAATCATACAATACACCACACAATCCAACACTCGAAACGATAACTTCTATTCTCAGCAGTTGCCCACAACACCCGGATACCGGTAGAAAACCTCTTATCAACTAAGGCCAATTCTAACACTTTCATATACTGCCAACGATAAATGCAACACACAATAAATTGTAACCATTTCTCAGATCAACCATTTATGAAGCCACTTACTTTTAGACCAATACCATAGCAGATTTCGAGCCGAACCTCGATATTATCCTTCCAATAAACTGAAATCAAATCCGTTCGTATTCATTAATGACTCCAATGACCACCTCGAATCCAACACACCACTCTGGTGGTATGACACCTCAATACAGGCCTAAGCCACAACTTCCATAATACACGCACCAATAAGAAACGGTCTGAACATACTCAAATCATGACAAATGACTCAAACGAAAGAGCTGTACCTAAAGCTCATCAGTACCATCACAACACAAGGCTGAGACCCCGTCTCATATCATAGAAATAGAACACCTGAATCTACCCCAAAAGGTCATAACTCCACGTAGCCTCGCTACAATGCGTGATCCTATCCAAACATTATTACACATGAAGCACCTCAAGTCGCTATGCTCAAAATCACAGCCACGCACAATTTTTTTTTTGATGTCTGAAACCAAAGCAATTCTTTACACCCACGGTGAAACAAATAACATACGACACGCAACCTAATAGATCATAACCAATACTCCATTTACCGAGCAACACTCAATTACTCTTCCCGCTCGAATTTCTCTATGAATACTCAATAGAACCGCACCACATGTGCCCACATCCAACTAAGCCAACTCAAGCTAAACACGTATCCAATCAGCTTACCAACGAACTCATTACCAAGGAGCCTGAAGCTGCTCCTTCCACAACCATAACTCCTGCCGGAGCCATACAATGCGGTGCCCAGCATGAATAAATACAGAAATCCACAACCTCGTCCGGTGACATGCCCGGCCACAAGAAACGCATCCGAAAAAGAGTCCCTCAATACTGGAACTGAATCAATGGTAGAAGCCTCTGCACTGAGATCCGCCATGAAGGCCCAAATTAAGAAAAGAAATCCTTCCCAGCCGTCCGCTGGTCTTTGGAATACAAACCACTCTGCTTGAACATAATCCGATGCACTTCGCCATGCAACCTGTGGCATTTTCCGACATAACCCATAGCACAATAGTCTAGAATAACCAAACACTGAGACATCTAGTCTACACTCCAATATCATGTCCAAAATCTAATATACCAAGCAAATAAAAATCCACTCGGGCATCCAAATCCCAATAGTCGCTAACGGTACCAATACACACGATCCACAACCACTACATAGTCTGTACTTGAGAACTCCCAGTCTCCAACTCCATATAGCACACGAATCACTGTACCCGATCCCAAATTCCGCAGTATGAATACATATAACGCCTCGAGTACCCAATCATTCCATGAAAGATATTCAAAAATTCCCCTGTGCCATCAAACAAACTCAGATATCAGCAGTCGATCTAGGAAGAAAGTGCCGCAATACTACCGAGGTATCATCAGTCCAATCACATTACCCCTCTTCCGAGACATATACCCTCGTCAAATCACTTCCAATTAGAAGTACCATTTCCTTGATTACCTGAGGCTACTCGTTGCCTAAGAATTTTATGAACTTCTTTTCAGAACTGAACTGTAACTCATCTAACCAAGACCTTCCGTCAGTCCCATCTAGAAGAAGAATCATTACACATTCCATGCTTCGCATAACCATAGAAAATATATTCATCTCCAAACCACGGTGAAACCCAACAAGAATTCTCTCCCAATTCCATTTGCACAATCTAAACTGTCAGGACTGAATCCTTCTAACTAGACCAAGCTAAACAAGATGTCAGAACTCAAGCGCTTTGCTGCAAAATACCTGTACGAACTCATTGCCTCGAGCGCACACACAGAATTAATCATATCCTTACCATACCGATTCGGTCTACCATCAAGCTACTTCATTTATCTAGGTTTCCTTCTGATTCATTTCAAACTTGATATTCCCTCTTGCTGTAGCACCACAGTTCCTCAACTCAGGCTCACTACACGAGACCCAAGCACAAGACCACACTATCTAAGACCCATAGGCCACTGAATACTCTCTCAACCGATCCCAGAAATACCACATTCCAGAATACCTTACCCCGAAGAGCTTTCTGCGACTCTGAATTCGTTACCATTACTTTCTAGATACTGATACATAGGATCCCATAAGCAATATAAAACTACCACAAGTATTGACATTCCCCAATAAAAACACAATCTCTAACCACATACACAACCTTCAGACACCTGGTTATCTCATGTAAATCTTGAACACATTAAAACCATTCTCGAGAGTCATTCACTCTTATTCAAACTGCAAATTACCTGACTTAGCGAATAGAACCACTCGTGCCTTATTAGTACTCTAACACCGCAGAATATGATCTCATACCAATACGAACAACCATCTTCCTTCTCTATACACTGAGCATTCTTTGTCAACCACAGCTCAAGACATCCTAGTATTTTCTCACATCTACGAAAGCACCATATAACCTTTGTCAAAATTTTGCTCCACTCATTCCATCCTCGGCTCAATTTCTGCAACCAGAACTGATCCACCAGCATATCTTGAACTGGAACCGACATAGCACATGACCGTGCAATCAGCTAATCAACAGCAACCTCCCCAACTTGGCTCAAAGCTGTATATCAGGACACACTCAATAACCCATAATACTTTTACTCTAATGATGCCACAATATCATAGTGATATTAAACTCAAATCATCTACCAGTTCGTGAAAACACAGATCATCTAGTACTGAAATCCTTTACAAACCTCGCATTCATCCCCACATCAGTTCAGTCCACTCTCTTGAGCGACCCGAATTTATCAAATTTCAACACGTACTCTTCAATTATACATGAGATCTTCTAACAATATACATAAGAATCGTACCACTTAAGAACACTCCGCAGGAGATAACCCACCTGTTTCGCCTCAGTTTAGTATTTCAGCACACCTTTCACCATCATGTACATAACACAACCATTTAGTCTTCCTGAGTCTGAACTCATACCGCCACACGTAATGTACTTCACTTCCCAACTAGGAGACACGATAATATTCCCTACGCGCTCATAACTCGGGGCTAAACAATAGATAACAATAGGAATCGAACACTTACCAGCTCATCTATCATTCAGCAGGCTCCTTCGTCACTACCAAGATCACATAGATACATCTCGCAGTACCAACATACTCATCACATGGATATCTAACCGCCATTCCGGCTAATAGGGACAATACTGAACATACAAGCTCAAAACTCTTGCTCACACAATTAGCACCTCGGTGCCCAAGCCATAGGCAAAGATCCGGCCTCAAGTCCTCCAGACTGGCCGAACATACTCACGAAGATCACATCTCGCCCCTCGATCGGGGAAATCATAAACCATCAAGGCACATATAATACTGAGCGCTCATGTGCACATACAAACGTGAGGAAGGAATTTCAAGAGTTATATCTCAAGCTGAATCAAGTATGCACGATAAGATTTCCAAGAAAGTGAAGTTTCCTAAAGGTTCTGCAGCCTCTCGAGGATAAATACAGATGTCTCTGTACCGATCCGCGAGACTCTACTAAACCTGCTCATGACTCGTGAGACCTAGTAACCTAGGCTCTGATACCAACTTGTCACGACCCAATTTCCAAAATCGGTCGTGATGGCGCCTCTCGTGAAGACAAGCGAGCCAACTAACCCAAATCGTCTCTTTAACAATTATTAAACTTAAATGAATAGATAAAATACAGCTTAACGACAATAATAACCAGTATTTACAACCCAACACAACCCGACCGGGGTGTCACAAGTCACGAGCATCTAAAGAAAACTGAACACAACTACTGGGCCAATAATAATATACAAAATGAACCCTGGAATCAAAGGACGAAGTCCGATACCGCGAACGCCGGTGGTCACCTTGCTCAGTTGTGATAACAAAACCCTCAATCAGCTCTAACCCGCTACCGGGTAATAAATACCTGCAACTGCACGCGAGATGCATGGAGTAAAGTGAGTACTCCAACTCAATGAGTAATAAAAGTAAATAATAACTGAGCAGCAGAAATCATGTAAGGCACTCCATCATGCTATAAAGAACAGTGCAATCCTTGAGAAATCAGTTAACCGTGAAATCCTTTAGAAAATATCTGGGCTTAGTTAAAACCTTTTTTGAAAATATCTTTTTTAACAGAATCAAATGAATGCGTAATCAGACAGTGCAAGTCAGCACATAAGTCATCCCCTCGGGCACAGCACTCCATTAACAATTTATACCAGGGTATCTGATAAATAGTGCAAGAAGTAGCATGGATGCCAATAAAATGAGAGTGCTGGATGTCATGACACGTACAAACAGGAACCAATGCATGAATGCAATGCAATGCATATGAACGGTACACTCAGGTACCCACTACGGCGTGCAGTCCGAGCCAACCATGTGTTTATCGTCGACGGCGCTCACTGGGGTGTGTACAGACTCCGGAGGGGATCCTACAGCCTAAGCGCAATATCAAGCCATCTCGTGGCATGAATTAATTCCTGGTCAGTCATTGTTACCTGACCAATTTACATCATACAGTGTCATTGTTACCACTGTTTCAAGTCACATTATACAGTGTCATTGTTACCACTGATTCAAGTACATCATACAGTGTCATTGTTACCACTGTTTCAAGTCACATCATACAGTGTCAGTATTACCACTATTTCAAAATTACTGCTGCGGCGCGCAGCCCGATCCATGCTCAGTCCAGAAATCATCATAAGCCCCTTGGGCATTTATAAAACAGTATTACTCAGTCCGAATTATCATTTAAAATATCATTTGAGTTTTCAAAACTTAGGAGTATGGCTGAGTTTGCAAAAATAGTATTTAAAACCTTGGACTGAAGCCAAATGATATGCAAAATATGCTAAAACAGTAATATCAATCCTCGAAGAATCTACATAGTTAGCACGAAGCCCAAACATGGCAATCAGCCCATATTATAATGATAACAAGTAGTTTCAGTCAAATATGCGGTAAAAATCAACAACCGGGATGGACCAACTCACAATCCCCAACGGTGCTCTACCCCACGCTCATATCCGGCATACAAGTCACCTCAATACAGCACTATGATGTGCAAATCCGGGGTTTCAAACCCTCAGGATTATAATTTACAAGTATTACTCACCTTGAACCGGTGAAATCTCTAGCTCGTGACGCCTTTGCCCCTTAAATCGGCCTCCACGCGCGTCGTATCTAACCAAAATCAGAGCGAATATATCACAATATGCTAAGGGAACAATACCCAATCGAAAACAATCGAGAAGTAGCAAAAATCTCGAAACTAGCAAAACCCGAGCCCCGGGCCCGCTTCTCGAAAAATTACAAAACTCACATTACCGGATTCCTCGTCTCGTCACGAGTCCATACATACCAAGAACTCCCAAATCCGAGCTCAAATGACCTATCAAATCCCAATTTGAAATATCAAAACTCAAGCCCTAGCTTTACCCCCTTTTTAATGAATTTCAACCAATTTCCATGTTAAATCTATTATAATCTCGTGTATTTAAGCTAAGGAACTTACCTCTAATCATTCCTCCTTGAATCCCTCTTCAAAATCGCTTCAAATCTCTCAAAGCTCGCTAAAAAATGGTGGAAAATACATAACCCTCGCGGATGAAATGTTTCAATAAAACCCTTTATGACCAGCCCAAATTTTGCTTCTGCGGAGAAAATGTCGCTTCTGCGACCTCCGCATCTGTGGTCCATGTCTGCTTCTACGGACCTTCACTTAAGGTCCCCTACCGCTTCTGCATTCCACATTTCGCATCAACGGGACAACCTATGTGGCCCGCCTTCCGCTTCTGTGGAATATCAAGAGAATGCCAAAATCGCTCCTGCGGTATAACTTCCGCTTATGCGGATAGCTTTCCGCTTCTGTGAAAATTGCTCAACCTCAACCTTTTCGCACCTGCGATACCTGGCTCTGCTTCCGCATAACCGCATCTGCGGTTTTCTTTCTGCAAATGCGGAAACACCTGCTGCAACCAAAAACCTGCAATTCCAACTTCAAATTTCCTTCCGATAGCTACCCGAAATCACCCCGAGGCCCTCGGGACCTCAACCAAAAGCACCAACACCTCCTAAAACATTATTCAAACTTGTTCCAATCCTCCAAACACATCAAACAACACTAAAATCATCAATTCACATCCGATTCATGCCTAAGTTCTTTAAAAACTTCTGAAACACGCATTCGATCAAAAACCCGACAAAAACGATGTCCGAATGACCTGAAAATTTGCACACATATCCAAAATAACCCAACGAAGCTACAACAACTCTCATAATCCCATTCCGACCCTCTGATCACAATCTCACCTATCAACCGGATTTCGCCAAAATACTAACTTGCCAATTCAAGCCTAATTCTACACCGGACCTCCCAAATAAATTTCGATCACGCTTCTACGTCAAAAATCATCCCCCGAAGCTAACCGAATCATCGGAAATCACATCCGAGCCCTCTAACTCAATAGTCAACATTCTGTTGACTTTTCCAACTTAAGCTTTCCTTAAAGAGACTAAGTGTCTCATTTCTTATCAAAACCAATCCAAATCAACTCTAACACACCACATGCCGATAACGAAACATGAAGAAGCATGAAAAGGGGGAAATGGAGCAATAACACATGAGACGACGGGTCGGGTCGTCACATCCTCCCCAAATTAAACAAACGCTCGTCCTCGAGCGTACACAGAGTTGTCCTAGAAGCCAACCAATAGCTAAATGACCTTATCAAGCATAAACCCAGGATGATCCCACGTCACCCTATCTCATATAGGTCCGACAACACAATATAGCTGAAATTCCACGATCAATCAAGACCATGAACCGTAGAACCACATTGCACTTTCCAAAATCATACCCAGAATAAACCCGAACCAGCTATAATAACCCACACCTGCAACCTCAGGTGAAATCATACAATACACCACACAATCCAACACTCGAAACAATAACTTCTATTCTCAGCAGTTGCCCACAACACCCGGATACCGGTAGAAAACCTCTTATCAACTAAGGCCTTATTCCAACACTTTCATATACTGCCAACGATAAATGAAACACGTAATAAATTGTAACCATTTCTCAGATCAACCATTTATGAAGCCACTTACTTTTAGACTAATACCATAGCAGATTCCGAGCCGAACCTCAATATTATCCTTCCAATAAGATGAAATCAAATCCGTTCATATTCATTAATGACTTCAATGACCACCTCGAATCCAACATACCACTCTGGTGGTATGACACCTCAATACAGGCCTAAGCCACAACTTGCATAATACACGCACCAATAAGAAACGGTCTGAACATACTTAAATCATGACAAATGACTCAAACAAAAGAGATGTACCTCAAGCTCATTAGTACCATCACAACACAAGGCTGAGACCCCATCTCACATCATAGAAATAGAACACCTGAAGCTACCCCGAAAGGTCATAACTCCACGTAGCCTCGCTACAATGCGCGATCCTATCCAAACATTATCACACATGAAGCACCTCAAGTCGCTATGCTCAAAATCAACAGCCACGCACAATTTTTTTTTGATGTCTGAAACCAAAGCAATTCTTTACACCCACGGTGAAACAAATAACATACGACACGCAACCTGATAGATCATAACCAATATTCCATTTACCGAGCAACACTCAATTACTCTTCCCGCTCGACTTTCTCTATGAATACTCAATAGAACCGCACCACATGTGCCCACATCCAACTAAGCCAACTCAAGCTAAACACGTATCCAATCAGCTTACCAACGAACTCATTACCAAGGAGCCTGAAGCTGCTCTTTCCACTACCATAACTCCTGCCAGAGCCATACGATGCGGTGCCCGGCACGAATAAATACAGAAATCCACAACCTCGCCCGGCAACATGCCCAGCCACAAGAAACATATTCGAAAAAGAGTCCCTCAATACTGGAACTGAATCAATTGTAGAAGCCTCTGCACTGAGATCCGCCACGAAGGCCCAAATTAAGAAAAGCAATCCTTCCCAGCCGTCCGCTGGTCTTTGAAATACAAACCACTCTGCTAGAACATAATCTGATGCACCTCGCCACGCAACCTGTGGCATTTTTCGACATAACCCATAGCACAATAGTCTAGAATAACCCAACTGAGACATCTAGTCTACACTCCAATATCATGTCCAAAATCTAATATACCAAGCAAAAAAAGATCCACCCGGGCATCCAAATCCCAATAGCCGCTAACGGTACCAATACATACGATCCACAACCACTACATAGTCTGTACCGTAGAACTCCTAGTCTCCAACTCCATAAAGCCACGAATCACTGTACCCGATCCCAAATTCTGCAGTATGAATACATATAACGCCTCGAGTATCCAATCATTCCACGAAAGATATTCAAAAATTCCCCTGTGCCATCAAACAAACTCAGATATCAGCAGTCGATCTAGCAAGAAAGTGCCACAATACTACAGAGGTATCATCAGTCCAATCACATTACCCCTCTTCTAAGACATATACCCTCGTCAAATTACTTCCAATTAGAAGTATCATTTCCTTGTTTACCTTAGGCTACCCGTTGCCTAAGAGTTTTATGAACTTCTTTTTAGAACTGAACTATAACTCATCTAACCAAGACCTTCCGTCAATCCCATCTAGAAGAAGAATCATTACACATTCCATGCTTTGCATACCCATAGAAAATATATTCATCTCCAAACCAAGGTGAAACCCAACAAGAATTCTCTCCTAATTCCATTTGCACAAGCTAAACTATTATGACTGAATCCTTCTAACTAGACCAAGCTAAACAAGCTGTCAGAACTCAAGAGCTTTGCTGCAAAATACCTATACGAACTCATTGCCTCTAGCACAATACCTGAAAAAGGGGAAATTCTAAATAGCATTAATATTTCGGCAGTATCAAATATTGCCAGAATAGAAAGTGATTTACAGAATTGGAGTATTCCAAAAGAATCCTTCAACACTATATATCACACTAGTAAGTTTGATTTTATAGAAATTATAATATCAAAACTTGCGAATCGATAGTTGCTATTAATAACTCGATTGAAACAATCAAGTTATTAGCTGAACATGACATTCAGCAATATAGAAAGAAATATAACTTTCTACATGTTGGACTAGTACAAATAGCTGTCAAACCTCTTTACAGATTAGGTTTAGACACACCTCTTTGTCTCTTACTAAGAGATGATAGACTTTTAAACTTTGACGATTAATTATTAGGAGTTTTACAAAGTAACTTAGCCCAAGGCCTAGTTTACCTTAATTATTATTCTAACNAAGGAGTAACTATGCTCATGGAAGCAAACCAAGAACATAGTAATACCTTCGTCCCTAGAATGATTCGATGGGATGACATATTATCTAAGGATGAGTGGCGCTTTGAAGCAATAACTCAACCACGATATGAACCAGAGAGTTCATTTATCGAACAAGTCATTCAACATCCATCAGGAGCAATAGACTTAAAATTTTTAAAGTCTAGCTCAATGAGTGAAGCCTCCTCTAGTAGAAGAATGTCCTTCAATAGACCTTCTTCAAAACCCCCAGAGGAAAGTCATAGCAATAAAAGTGACGAAGAATTAATCGAAGAACTAGATAGAAAAATCAAAGGGGTAGATTTTAATAAAATTGTCCCTAAAGTAATTTATCAAAAAGGTCCTTTTAAGACCACTCCTAGAAGCCCAAGCGCAGAAACAATAGATCATAATGACCAACTTGGAGTCATTAAAGAAGAAAATAATTTTAATATAGACTGGAAAAATCTAGGTGATCAATGGGAACATCCCAATAGTAGTATCAAAATAAAATGGTATTTTAAGACTTACCCAAAAAACCAAAGATTATCTTTCAAAGATAAATGGATCAAAGATATGAAAAGAATTAGATATAATATCGAATTCTTTAAATGGTTTGAATTGACAGGACAGATTCCAAATTGTCACGACCCAAACCCCGGTCGTGATGGCGCCCAACACATTGCTAGGCAAGCCCGACCATTATCCATTTACCA
>MU782545.1:0-11550 GCA_026770625.1 Nicotiana glauca | reverse complement strand
CTTTTATCTCCTACTTCCAATTCACCCAATAATCTAGCAGCGTCAATCTAGGTCACAAGTTACACATATATCTTAGAATCAAAATTCACAATT
This sequence comes from Nicotiana glauca, assembly GCA_026770625.1. Lineage (NCBI taxonomy): Eukaryota > Viridiplantae > Streptophyta > Magnoliopsida > Solanales > Solanaceae > Nicotiana > Nicotiana glauca. Next base: position 11,457 of record MU782545.1, on the reverse strand, counting down.
ACCATCCGAGCTTATTTGGATTATCGAGTACCGCCCCTTACTTCTACCCATTTCCATCTTACTAAATTTCAAGTATAAAGAACATGCATGAGTGTCTAACTTCCATTTTCAAGAGTTAATGCATGAAAATCCCTCTTTCTATTAAAATCTGAGAATCAAGGAAAAAGGGGTTAGGAATTTTACCTTTAGAAATAGAGATGAAGACACTAGCTTAAGAATTTTTCGGACCAAGCAATTTGAGAAATGATTTTTGAAGAAGATGAACTTTTCCCTGAAGAATCTCTCCTCCCTCTCTCTTATTTTGTTCAGAGAATGTGTAAAAATGAGGGGTAAGGGCATTATATTAGAAAGGGGGTCGGGTTTTAAAATTAGAAAAATAGAAGCCCGGAGTGAAATCTGCGGTCACATCTGCGATCGCAGAATCAACATGCGGTCCGCAGAATAGACCGCAGAATTGCTCCCCAAAAACTAAAAGTTCTTCTTCGATCTGCGATAAGAATGCAGTCCGCGTTCGTGTTCTGCGGTCGCATAATGCGCCGCAGAATTGACCGCATTTTTAACTTCAATTTTTGAAAAATCTTCTGTTACACTCTGCGGTAGGAATACGGTCCGCATTTCGATTCTGCGATCGCAGAATGGACCGCATTTTTGACATCATCTTAGACCAATCTTCTGCTTCACTCTGCGGTAGGAATGCGGTCCGCATTTCGATTCTACGATCGCATTCTTGACCTCAGAAATGACAATTTTCTGGAAAAATTTAATCTTTTGATTTTTAAAGCTTAGATCACCACCGAGGGTCCGAACTGCGGCGAGAAGAATTCTACACATTCCTAACACAATATTCGGACCTTCACACTATGAGCTACTAGGTTTTAAGCACAAAATTTTACGGGGCCTTACAACTAGTTGATCATACATCTTGTCATCACCCGTATTTCTCGCACTGATATTCCATCATTGTTACTAATCATTAGGGGGTCATTAGTATCCTACAGTTGATAATATTAGTTTTATTTATAGTCGATAATAACATCAATCAAAAGGTTTATTATCCAGGATAGTGTTGAGCTGAAGATATAAAAGGACATTACGAAACCAATCCATGTGGAGACGATTAAATACTATACTATCTTTGACTAGCGAACATACGTTTTATACACCAATTTTGCGCTCGTCAGTATCCGCTCCCTAGTTGATGTTATTTCTGATATAGGGTCTCCACTCCCTAGTCTCTTTACCAGTATAGGGTACACTAATCTCTAGCTGTGTTTTGTAACTTAAGATACACCAATTCTTAGTTGAGACACCATTTTGGCAATCAGGCTACACAATCCCTGAAGAATCATGTTTTCTAGGTTATACTAATCCCGACCTTTCATTGCTTTCAATAATGAAGTAGTATAGAGTTCGTTATAAATAAATTATGAAATTTTCCTAGTGAAAATTGGGGCAGAAAATTTCGTTCATTTGTTTTTTTTGGTCTGAGTAGTTTTTAGCTCGAGGCACGGGGTTCGAGATGACAAAAAAAGAAGTCACAATCCAAAATAAAGAACAGAAAAGAAAAAATAAATGAATCTAAAATGCAGAAGCGGGTGAAAGGGTGTGGACTTCTCAAGACATGGCTGAAGTCACGAGTGTTGTATTTTCCCTTTTGATCACAAGAAGACGCAGAAGAATGAAGCAACACCTACAGCCAGAAAGTATCAAGGATTAGATCTTAGTCTGCATGAAAAATCAGTCAAGACTCAAGATCATGTTTGTGAGCACGTGATTTTTGCCTCGCTTGAATTATTCCTATAGAATTCTTAAAATTATGATTTTTCTTTTATTTTTTGAATTTTAAGATTTTATTGTGTAATTTTGTGTGCATTTTTTTTCATTTTTGTGTGCATGATAATTCATAAAAATTACAAAAAATAGCATATTCGCATTTAGGACACAATTTTATATTTTTAGTTCTATTAGTTAATTAACATGACAAAAAATGGAAGAAAATAAAAAAAATAGTCCCTTTTGCATTTTATTTTTAATTTTCGATTTTTTCCTTAGTTTTCTTTTAAAATTAGGAGTTAATTATTTTTTGAAAAATTAATTAGTTGAGTTTTAAAATCGGGTTCTTTTATTTCTTTTAATTCTATATTTAATAAAAATCTTAAAAAAATGATGAAAAATGAGAAAAAAAGAAAAGAAAATGAAAAGAAATTAGTAGTCTTAATAAAAGACCCGATTTTGGGCTAATTCATTGGAAAATCCAGCCCAAAAAATGCTCAACCCAGTCCAAACCCAAAAGACACCCGGTCCAAACCCCTTTCCCTTCAAAACGATGCCGTTTTGGGCTCGAGAAATCAAGACCGTCGAGGTTATTTGATCCTACGGTCCTGAAGAACCCATCATTTAATATAAATCTGTCCAAACGGTACCCCCCCCCCCCCCCAGAACTCCTACCCTTCATCTCTCTCACACCCTAACATAGAGACTCTGATTCCGCCGTCCTCCGCCGTCCGCCGCCGGCCGGAAATCGCCTCCCCCGGCGGCGAGTCTCCGATGACTCCCAAATTTATACCATATCTTCCTCTTCACCTCCCCTTTCTAAATCCAACCTCAGTTTTCTTCAAATCCCACCCCAACTTGTAGAATAATCAAAACAGTAGCCGCCACCTCCGTCGTGTACGGCGGCGCCGCCCCCAAACCTCACCAAAATTACACTCTATAGCCTCCTCACCCTCCTCTTTCCGAATCCATAACCCATAGCTTTCGAATCATCCCTGAAGTTCTCGAATTTTAGATCGAAGATTAGCCTGGAACCCTAATTTTCTCAAGGCTGGGGGTTTGATCATTATAGGGTTTGGTCATGTGTTTTCTCATGAGAACACACGATTAAACACTAGTTTGGTCAAGCAATTGATTTGCCCAAGTCTTGATTCAATTCTGGTAAAAAAAAATTTTATTTCGTTTTTTCTTTTATTTTGTTTCTGCCTTTTCTCAATGTTTGCTTTTTAATTTTCTTAGATTTTTGTTTGTTAAGTTTTAGTTCATGATTATTCTTGAGTTAATTTTGGTTCATGACTCAGTGATTGGTTCTTGTGCATGGATAACATGATTCAATGAGTGATTAATTTTGTTTGTTTCTATACATTCCTGTTCGATTGTTAAATTGCCAAAAGTAGTTTTAAATTCTGACTTTCAGTTAATTAATTCAAAGCCTAAAATAGGTTAGTTGGACTGTTAGTGATTAACTCAATATTAAAAAATGGGATTGGTTCAATTTTGGAATTTTGGGTGTTATTTGATTGTTGTTGAACATTTCCAGGCCCTTATTAGTTAACCATGGTCATGTTGACCAAGTTAAGAGGGGTTAGGGTTAGTATAGCCTAGGTTAGTAATTTTTGAATTGAATCAAGGGTAGTATAGGTAGTTCAATAGGAGAATCCCTGCAATAACTGAAATAGAACCCCCTAGAACCTTTTAGATGGGGGTTCTAATTTAAAATTCAGGAATTGGGTGGTATAACTTGGGTAATAAGTCAATATTCTAGGGACAAACTAAGCTAAAACTGAAAACTAATAAGGGACCTAGCATGTAAAGAAAAAATTTGAAAGTTGCCCTAGCCTTTGCCTATAAAAAGGGAAACACCTTGCCTTGCAACACCAGTTTTACAGAGATATAGATCTGAAACTCAAAAAATTGAAAAGTTTGAGAGTTCTAGAAATCTGAAAAATTCAAAAATTCAAAAGTTTTTAGAGATCCAGAAATCTAAAATTCAAAATTGAGGGATTCGAAGCAATAAAAACACAGAAAAGCTCTGAAAACTTCAGGCGACCAAAAACTCCAAAAATCACTATTCCATTAAACTTTTAGGGTGATCTGGAAGCTCTCAAGTTCCAAATTCAATTTCCAGCTTATCTAAGGTTGAAAAATAGCTTTAACTTTCCTTGTGTTTCAGTAATTGAGGTTTTAAAAAGGTTCCTGGGGTTATTTTCAAGTTGAATTTGGTTCATTCAAGCTGGTTTTGGGTTGTTTACTGGTGTTACTTGCCTGAAATCATTTCCTGGGTTATTTGATACCATTTCTTGGGCTTTAAATCGGTTTTAATGCTGTTGTTCGTCACTGTTGAGCTGACCTTCAATTCCCCTTGATTTTGTTCCAATATCCAGGTACCTTTTAACCTTAAATGATGTGTGAGGAGCTGGATCAGCCCAAGTACGACTAATTTATTGAAGAAATGATACACTGTTTTTCTTCCTTTTTGCGTTAATTCATTTATGAGTATATTTGCTCGATTGCTCAATTTATGCTTCATTGTAATGAGAGAATCCAGTTATCTAGACGTTTAACATGTGTAATTAACTTGGACTGTTGAGCTATACCTTATTTTACTCATTCATGATAGTTCTAGTAGTGTAATTTGACTTTGCATGCTATGTTAGTTTAAAGGTAGAAATGAGTTGAGAATTGTTAGGAAGTCATCAAGAGCTTAGTCTATAGTAGTACTGATTCCTTTTAAGGGTTTTCAAGGTCTTGTTGTCCTGTTGTAAATGTTAGTTTGATTTTAAAGTTTGAGTATTGTGTGAGCATGGAAATAACTATAGGTTAATATATTTGTTTATGCAATAATTAATAATGTGGTGAACTAATTTTAAGAGGTTCTTAGTTAAATCCTGATCTTGCAATTTGCTTGTTTTTCTATTGTAAATGTGAATTTAAAGGGTTGGCCTGTGAGTTGAGCAGCAAGTTTGAGCTAAGGATCTTGTCCTCATTGGAAGTGATCCTTGTTTAAATTTGGGCTCATTCTCAGGCCTAGGCTTTTCTAAATAAATTTGATGGAGTTTTTTGGTCTAATTTGTGTCAAAAGGTTTATCAGAAGTTCAAATCTCACTTTCATGTTCATGGGTTGGCGTCAATTTGCATTTGCATTATTATAATTTGATCTATTATAATTTGATCTAAATCATTTGGATTACAAGAACTGGGCCCAACGTTGGCCCAGTCTCACAAACAAGCCCAGTTATGATTCACACTTGTATTGGCCCACTGAATGATTGAGGCTGTTTGGATTTCACTAGTTCTGGGCCTTTTCTCCTTATTTGGGCTTCACGTTCCCCCTATGTATTTCTCCATGTACTGATTCATAGGGTTTTAACATATCTGGTTTATTTAGACAGAATTTCAGTCCTTATATGGCTTTAGTCATTTAGCTAAGTCTCTTTAATTGATTGTGGAATTGGCCCAAATAGATAAAATAATTCATGGCCCTCTCGAATTTTAATTAGGACATCCTTTAAAAGTAGAATGGAGGTGCGCCGCACCAAACAAAATTCACAAATTGCATGGCCCTCTTTAATTATATTTTTTTAAATCTTTAGAACTTCGGACGTACCATTTAGCGAACTTCCATGGCCTCTCGCAAAATTAACAACGCGTTAGTTGCTTTAGGCGCATTATTTAATAATTTTACCTTCTTAAATTCGGGTGTGCATTTCATGTGACCCAAATCCAAATCCCAAAACGTTGAATAAGATGTGTTCTGGATTGCAGGTGCATTTCATATGACGCAATCCAAAGACATATTTTAAACGAAGTTCAACATTCTCTAAAAATTAATTAAAAGCTCTATAATCTAAAATTGCACATAGGCCCACAATGTATTTAAATCAGATAACTAAGCCGAATATAGCAGTTGAGTGACCGTGCTAGAACCACGGAACTCGAGAATGCCTAACACCTTCTCTCGGGTTAACAGAATTCCTTACTACGATTCTGGTTCGCGACTGTTAAACAGAGTCAAACCTTTTCCTCGATTCGGGATTCAAACTGGTGACTTGGGAAACCATAAATCTCCCAAATGGCGACTCTGAATCTTTAATAATAAATTATGTTTCGATTTTCCTTTAATTGGCAAAACTCCCTTTATTATATCCCTTCCAGGGGTGTAGTGAAAAAAGGAGGTGTGACAGCTCTGGCGACTCTGCTGGGGATAAGAACCCAGAACTTTTGGTTCAGGGTTCAAAATTCGAGCTCAGTTAAATTTTTATATTTGGCTTTATCTGATTTTGGTTACATGTTTGGGCTTAATGCGCTAAATGCTTTACCGCTTTGATATTTGTTGAATTGTATATATAAACCGCTATGAAATCCATCTTCTCTCTGAGTTTTCTAAATCATGAAGAAGGGTGCACTTCGTGTGACTTCTTTTCTGTCTAGAATCCAATCCCATATTAGAACGAGGTTCGGATAAGTTGCTAAGCCGGTGAAGCTTCTGTATTCCCGGTATGCTTCCTCCCCCTCGGCTCGAGTTGTCCGCTCGGGTAAGCCAGGTCTAGTACAACAAACCTAGGTTTTGAACCTAGAATAACTCAGCCTCATGCTGGATCCGTTGTAGGAGCATTTGTTTGCATCATGTGCATTTGACTTAGGGGACTCAACACAGGGGTTGGGTCCGTCTAGGACAGGTGACCTGAAAAGAAAAGACCATCTTGATGCATCCTATGTGCTACATGTTGCATTTATTCAAGGGTAAAAGGGTCAGTTGGCGGACCAATGATAGCTGAGGGCAAATGAAAAAATGAAGAAAAAAACAAAAAAAAGAAAAAAAGAAAAAGAGAGGGTGAAGTGTGAAAATAGAGCAAGTAGATCCAATTATGTCTTTTGCCACATTGTGTTAAGAAAAAGAGCTCAAAAATTCAAAAAAAAAAAAAGATTTTTCACTTTTTCATCATTTTCCGAAAAGCAAAAAATCAAAAAATCAAAAAAAAGAAGAGAAAATCCAAAAAGATTTTGCATGTTTCATCATTTTTCAAGAAAATGCAAAAAAAATTATATGTTTTCTCTAAATTAGTTGTTTTTAAATTCTCGCACGTATCCAATCTGCCCGAACTATGCGAACCTGATTCTCGTCTTTCGGGGCGTGATACATAGGCAACCCACATAGGGTCCGGTCTTCCTAGTAACTCTTAGGTTCTTGGCTTTGCAGGGTCTTAGCCAAATTTTGCACTTCTAGCCACCTTTTGGCTAAATAAGTCATTTTGCAAAAATAATCGCAACCATGTCTTGCATGTGTCTAATAGGAATGTTATTGCCTCACATAGTGTTGGTTTAAATTTTCTCATACAGGTGTTAATTTACTAACCGGAGTTTGAAAAGGACAGATACCTCAGGACCGCTGCATTCCGGAGTTGTTTAAGGTGATTTATTTTTATTTTTATTTTTAATTATTTTTTAGTATGTTTTTTTTATATTTTACTTTCTAAGTTTTATACAGTGATGTCAAGTTTTGTCATTGCACTTTTTATTTTATATTTGACAAGGTGTGGTGTAATTCAAAAATCCAAAAAAAATAAGAGATGTTGCATTTTATATTTCCGTTATAAGTTTTCTTTAGAATACTAGTTCTAGAAATGAAAAAAAAAATTGAGGTTGTTCTTTCTTTAGGCAATTAATATCTAGGACTTAAAATAAATTATTTTTATATTTTCTTTAGTATATTAGGACCAAAACTTCAAAAAAGAGAGTTTTCTTTTAAGCTATCTTTAAGGTGTTAATTCCAAAATCTAAAAAGATTTTCTTTTGAGGTGTTTCTTTGGGAAAATAGTAAAAAAATGAAAAAAAGTTTATTTTCATTAGGACTTTAGGGTATTGTACATAAAAAATAAAAATACTTTATCTTTGTTTATCATTAGAATTTCTTCTTTAGGCAATCAAAATTGAAATCCAAAAATATTTTGATGTTTGTTTTGAAATTTGGCGTCAGGATATCAAATGAAAATTCGAAATATATTTCGGTGGTTGTTCTCAAGATTTTCTTCCTAAAAACAAAAAAAAGGAGAATCAAAAATATTTTTTCTAGGGCTTTTCCTTAATAATTTCTCGTAGAGTATTTGTTCAAAAGAAAAAAAGAGAGAGAAAAAATGTCTGTTAAGCTTGAGTTCAGAATAGGTCATAGGACATTAAGTCTAGAAAATTCAAAAAAATAATTTGCTGCTTTTATCCCTATTTTCTCATGAGAGTGGTCATTAAGGTAAAAAAAGGAAAAAAAGAGAACGTCAATTTATTTCTTGATCTCCCAGGACTATGCAAAGATCTGATTCATGCGGGGTCATGATACGTAGGCAACCTACGTAGGGTTCGATCGAATCATTTTTTATTATTAAAATAAAAAAAGAGGGAAAATGAAAAACAAAGAAAAGGGAAAAAAGAGAGGTAGAACCATGGGATGTGAGAAATGAGAGGAAAGAAAAGAGTGATAATTAGAAGGGAAAGAGGAAGGAAAAGTGAGCAAGCAAGTGCTAGAAAAGCAAAGAAAAGAGAGGGTGAAATGGACAAAATTAGGATGATGCCAACTGACCTTTGTACCTTCTAAGTCATTTTAGAATCAATAATTGTGGCTAGGTGCATTGCACATAAAGTGAGACTATCTTATGTTAAATGCTCTAACGCTAACGTGATGGGTTTATTTTGTTATATTAAGTCCAAGCAGGTGGTTAGTTTATGCCATTCGGGCGAGTCATCCATGCACGCTAGCTCAAACAGCAAGATAGCCATGTCTAGTAAGGGATCGGACACAGGTGTTGTCGAATCGGAATTTGAGTTGAAAGAAGAGGCCCAAAGGTTGAAATGCCAGATAGTGGAGATGTACCAGGCTTGGATTAGTGGGCACCCTTTACCCTCATTCCCCACCAAAAGTCTTGCTTCTGTCCCACTACCATCACAATCCCAGATTCCCAATGCCGTTGGACTCTCCTCCCAACGTGCCCTAGGCTTTACCCCTTGCCACAATTATCCTGGCACGCTGCCCCAGCTTTTTCATGCCCCACCCGCCAATACAAATATGTCATTAACTACTCCCTTTTTTGCAGCGTGCCAACACCCTTCTACCTTCTAGTGAAACCTTGCTCAAAGTTCTTGATGCCCAATACCATGGTACAAAACCAACATTCAAGACCTCGGATCTACACTGGTGCACTCCTCATTTCAGGCCCCCCATTGAAATTGAAAAACCCGCTAAGGTTGTGGAGAAAGATGAAGTATATAGAAAGCGTGTGATGTTTGCAGAAGGGTCTTTGAATGGTGTCGGGGCAAGTCAGAAAAAGCCAAAGTTGGTGGTATTAGTGTGACGACCCGACCCGTCGTCTCATGTGACATTGCTCCGTTTTCCCCGTCTATTGTTTCTTCATGTTTCGTTATCAGTATTTGGTGTGTCAGAATTGATTCGAGTTGGTTTTGGTTGAAAATAATGCACATAGCCTCTTAGAAGGAAGCTTATTTTAGAAAGTCAACCGAAAGTTAACTATACGGTTAGAGGGCTCGGATGTGAATTCCGGTGGTTCAGTTAGCTTCGGGGGATGATTTATGACATATGAGAGCGATCGGAATTGAAATTGGAGGTCCGGTGTAGAAATAGGCTTGAATTGGCGAGTTGGAATTTTGGCGGAATCCGGTTGATAGGTGAGATTTTGATCCGGGAGTCGGAATGGAATTCCGTGAGTTGCAGCAGCTTCATTAGGTGATTTTGGATATGTCTGCAAATTTTCAGGTCATTCGGACATCGTTTGGTCGGGTTTTTGATTGAATGTTGGTTTCGGAAGTTATAGTTGAAACTTAGGCTTGAATTCGTCTTGATCTGATGATTTTTTTGTTTAAGGATGTGTTTTTCGTATGATGTTTTGGAGTAGGTTGGTGGTTTTGGTTGAGGTCCCGGGGGCCTCGGGGTGATTTCGGGTGGTTAAACGAGCTAATTCTCATGTTGGAAGATAGCAGGTTTTTTAGAAAAATTGCAGAGGAAAATAAGGCTATGCGATCGCATAGACTATGTCGCGATCGCATAGAGTTGGTCAGCAGTGAATCGCGATCGCATAGGTGATTCCGCGTTCGCATAGGAGGAAATTCAAGGGAGTCGATTTTTGCACTACACGATCGCATAGTGAAGGACGCGATCGTGTAGGTTTGAGTAACTGTGCTATGCGATCGCAAGGTCCTGGACGCGATCGCATAGAAGGATTTTGAAGCTAAAATTTTTGTTCATCGCGATCGCATGCCTGGGGCTGCGATCGCATAGGGTAAATTTGGGCGGAACAGAAGGCTTTTTAATGAAATTTCAGTCGCGAGCCCCTCATTATTTCCACCATTTTTGCACTACATTGAGAGCTAATTGATAGAATTTGTAGGGGATTTCATCGGGAAGTGATTTGAGGTAAGTCTCGTGGTCTTAATACGTCATTTAATCAAAGAATCTTCCATTAATTCTCTGAATTTGGGTATAAATTGAAGAAGCTAGGGCTTGGATTTTTGCTATGTAAAATTGAGATTTGGTGGCTCATTTGAACTCCGATTTTGATAAATTTTATATGTACGGACTCGTGGCGAAATAAGGATTCCGAAAATGTGAGTTTCATAATTTTTCGAGAAGCGGGCCCGGGGCTCGAGTTTTGCTAGTTTCGAGATTTTCGTCATATTTCGATTGTTTTCGATTGGGTGTTATTCCATTAGCCGATTGTGATATATTTGTACTGATTTTGGCTAGTTTCGACGCGCGTGGAGACCGGTTTGAGGAGCAAAGGCATCGCGGGCTTGAGTTTTTGCCGGTTCGAGGTGAGTAATACTTGGGAATGATATCCTGAGGGTTTGAAACCCCGGATTTGCACATCTTAGTGCTATATTGTGGTGACTTGCACGTTGGACCTGAGCGTGGGGTAGAGCACCATTGGGGATCGTGACTTGGTCCGTCCCGGTTGTTGGTTTTTACCGCATAATTGAAATGAATTGTTGTTATCATTATAACTTGGGCTTATTGCCATATTTGGGCTTATTGCCGATAGTTTTTACTCTTTATGAACTATCACCACTGTTTTCCCTCACTGTTTGAAAAACTATTTGAACTCAGTCCGTGTGATTTGCACTGTTTTTGAACTCAGCTATATTTTACTCAAACCTGGAGTTTTGACTGCTATTTGAACTATCATTTTAGCTGAGTCTCATTGTTTTACTGATGCCCGAGGGACTTTTTGATTATTTGTTGGACTGATTGGGGCCGAGGTCCATATGCGAGGGCATGATGAGTAATGAGAGGAGGTTTTCAGGCCTCGAGTGAAATGTTTGCATATGCATATACATGCATGGATCGGACTGCACGCCACAGTAGCATATTGCATGGATCGGACTACACGCCGCAGTAGTATATGGATCGGACTGCACGCCGCAATAGTATATGGATCGGACTGCCCGCCGCAGTAGTATATGGATTGGACTGCACGCCGCAGTATTATTGCGCTTGGGTTGTAGGAGCCCCTCCGGAGTCTGAACCCCCATAGTGAGCGCGGTTACCCAAATGGATCGGGCTGCACGCCGCAGCGGTCATTGCATTGCATTCACTCTTGTTTGTACTATGTGGCATGACATTAGCACTCATATATCATTGGCATACATACTGTTACTTGCCTTGTTGACCAGATACCCTGGTGT
>MU782543.1:4112-19634 GCA_026770625.1 Nicotiana glauca | reverse complement strand
GGTTGCATATGTATAATGTTTGGTTTCTGTAATGAGACTAGTTTTATGCAAACGTACCTAGCTGAATTGTATTTAGACCATGTGAGCTATTGTTTTTTATCAAGCTTTTATGAGTGTGAGGTCTAGATTCAAACGAATTGAAGGTATCATCATATAGGTTCAAGGCTACTGAGATGGTTGTTTGAACAATGTTAGCCTAATGTCAATTCTCAAATACTGATGTATTTTCAATAGTTGTAAAAGAGTTCAAAAAATATCTTTGTATTACATATGGTAATTTCTAATAGTTCAATTCATCTAAAAATGTTAGTTTAAATTAGTTTGAGAACAATTAGTTTGTTTTGGTAATATTGTCGTCAATCTCATGTTCTATTTATAATCTCCATTTTAGTAATATTCACTGGTAGAACAAGAATAAAAACAATCGCCCTTTGTGCAAGTTCGAGTGAAATTTTCCGTTTGCTTTTGTTTAAACCTAATAACTACTAAGTTAGGGCCTTTTCAAGTGTTAATTAATTAGGACCTTTTTCCTCTTTCATTTTTAGAGACGGACGAAAGATAGAAATGTAGTCACTTTAGGATGATCCTTTTAAAATAAATGAGACGAGCCTCGCCAAATAGAACGCACAATCTGTGAGGCCCTCAATAAATGGATATAATAATTGTATAGACTTCGGGATCGACCGCTTAGTGAATTTCACGGCCTTTTCCCAAAAAATGACAACGCGTTAGTCTCTTTAGGCACATGTTTAATAATTTTACCTTCTTAAAATTCGGGTGCACATTTATGTGACCCAAATCCAAATCTCAACGGCGTCGAAATGTGTGAACAACCACGGGTATATTGATGTGACGTGGTTTGAGATGCATTTTCATGATGTTGCAATTATCTATAAAGTAATAATAATCAAAAGCGGTTTAAAAGGATAAAAATACACATAGGTTCGAGCATGTTATAAAATCAGATAAATAGGCCAAATATGACAGTTAAGCGTCCGTGCTAGAACCACGGAACTCGGGAATGTCTAATACCTTCTCCCGGGTTAATAGAATTCCTTACCCGGATTTCTGATTCGTAGACTGTAATAAGGAGTCAACTTTTTCCTCGATTCGGGATTCAAACCTTGTGACTTGGGACACCATAAATCTCTCAAGTGGCGACTCCATTTCTTAATAAATAAATCCCGTTTCGATTGTCCTTTAATTGGAAAAAAACACCCTTTATTACACCTTTCGCGGGGTGCGGTAGTGTAAAAAGGAGGTGTGACAACGACGCTTTGGTAATATCCTTCCTTGTAAATTCTTTCTAGATAAAATGTGTACTCGTGGATCTAGGTAGCTCGACCAATATTATTAGGTCAAGGGTAATAGAACAACTCTGTTTAACTGAACGAATCATACCCACCACTCGAGTCCTCAATAGATTCAACATGGCGAGCAAAATAATGAAAGGGGAGATCATCATACCCGTCACCATGACCGGCCTAACCCAAAACACCAAGTTCCACATCATCAAAGGGGACATGAGGTACAACGCCTTATTCGTACAACTATGGATACATTGCATGATAGCAGTACTGTCCACTCTCCACCAAATGATAAAATTCCCGACAAGAGATGGGGTCAAAACCATCTATGGAAAACAGCACGTGGCAAGAGAAATGTTTGCAATACACGATGCACTCTCGGTCCCCTTGCCCCCGCCCCCGAATAAGCCCACGAGCGAATCAAGGCTCAACCCTTGGCAGATCTGACAAAACACGAAAATAAACACGTGTCGCCTGCCCGACCACAGACGATCAAAAACGAGTCAGCACCGAGGAGCATCCCGCCTCAAGGTACCCCTATTTCTTTTATTTTATTTTCAAAATATAAATTAACCCTCATGAGGGCACTGCTCGAAAGCCTCGGCTACTCCCAAGAAAGGCACACCCGACTTGGCTGGAAATATCGAGACACTAGCACTGTCCAAAGGCCTCGAGACATCCAGATAAAGGCGCACCCGTTGCACTCTTTTCCAAAAAAAAGAAGGGTTTTTACCGGCAAGGTTTTTAACGAGGCAACGCCCACGAAGCCACCATGAGATAAAACTCCACGCAAATCGCTCGATGCTACCTTTACGACAAAACTCCAAAGCAACCTAGGAGCATCCGTCCTGAAATCCACCAGAGTCAGAGGAGCGCTGAATAAAGATCCATGCGGGGATATGATGTATCAGGCCAAAGCGGCCAAAATAGCCAAATTTCGTTAAAGATGAGAACATGTATTATTATATCAGGCAATCAAAAAATACCCACTTTATTTTAGAGAAAAGAATGGCTTTTAACAAGAACGAAGCAATGTGAGAGTCAGCAAAACAACCCGAATTGGCCTAAAATCCGGTCGAGCTGACTTGACAAACGCATATATTGCATCAATAGATCAAGAGCATATCTCCAAAATGCCTTGCTTAGAAAAAAAAAAAAAAAATCACAGCATGCTCCCAATGGGGACATCTCTACGAAGTACGTCCCGAGATACTCGGAGACTTAGAAAGTCCGACATCTAGACGACCCTAGGGTCGGAACTCCGGGCTCACCAAGCCTCCGAAAAATAGCTCCGAGCTCATGAGAAGTTGTCTTCAAGCGAACTCGATAACTCAGGGACTATCGCTAATCGCCACGTACTGGAAAATCTGAAATTATAAGACCCTAACGGGCAGCCTCGACAAAAGCAGATATATTCTCCCTAAACTGTAAGACCTTAATAGGTATAATAAACTATAAGACCTGAACAAGCATGAAAAACTGTAATATCTCAACAGTAATGTCAAACTATAAGACATCAATAGGCATGAAAAATCCTGTAGTTTAGGCTACACGTCACATTTGTAAGAATACCTAAAGGGCATACCCCCAGTGTGGATGCCTAAAACTACTTCTCGGGATAAAAAATGGCCCCGACCAAATACACACGACTACGGTCGAAACGACTGCTACAACCCAAAAAACGTGACTCGGGGATGCCCGACTATTGCAAAAAAATCCTCCGAATCTACTTCAGAAAGAACCGGTTAAAACATAGGCTTCCCTCAATAGGCAAAAAAGAGAGTCCTGACCATGTCGACTCCAGAATCGAAAAAGCGTCGATCTACTCGACCTATGGGCTATGAACCTTCCGAGGGGCTCAAAACATCGCCGATTATGACTTGAAATCGAGGTTCTTTTAGAATCGATGACGGGTCAGGCAAAATAATCAAAAAGACCTTAACGAGAGGAAAACAAAGCCTACAAAAGCCTTTGGGCCTAACATTAAACAGCGTAAGTGCCATTGTCGCCGGCTAAGCAAAGCATATGGGCTTCACACCAAAAAGTCTCTATGACCATCAAATTGAAAATTGACAATTTGAGGATTAAAGTGAGCTCGAATCGTAACCTGATTCGGATATCGGATCCAAAATAGTTAAAGTAAGCAAAGCCTACGGGCCTCATAACAAAAGGTCTCTGCAACCAAATAGCGTAAGTGCCATTATGGCTGGCTAAGCAAGCCTTCGGGTCCTATATCGAAAGGTCTCTACGACCAGATAACATAAGTACCATTGTCGCTAGCTAAGCAAGTCTCCAGGCCCTATATCAAAAGGTCTCTACGGCCAAACAACGCAAGTGCCACTGTCGCCAAAAAAGGCATACCTCTGGGCTTCACACTAAAAGGTTTTGAAAATCAAACAACAGAAAGGCCACCACCACTGGTTGAAAGCTCAAAATAAGATTCAAAGGTCAATTACAGCTCAAATCGCAACGCGGCTCAGAGACTGGACCCAGAAGATCATCAAATGCCCACGGGTGGGAAGCAAAAGGCACTATCGCCAAATCGGAACCTCCGAAAGGGTCAAAAGCTAATTGCAAATCGAATCACGACATGAAGTCCATTATCTCCTAACTTGGAGACTAGCTACAAGAAAATTGCCAAACATCCAAAGGCAGAGAATAAAATTCATCATTGGCAGCACAAACAAGTTCGAAGGTAACATAAGCCCGAGTTAGGATCCCAACTCGGAGACTAAACCTGAGGGAAATTCAACTAACGCCCAAGAAGCAAGACAAACAGCCTTATAAATGGGGTCATCGCCCTTCTCCCACAAAGCTGCTTCAATCCAGAAACAAGAAGGGTCATCAGCCTTCTCCTATATATACGGGAAAAAAGTTGAAAGCCAAATGGGGCTCGACCCATGACACAATTTGGAGACTGCCTCCAAAGCCGATCTGTGCGATCAAGAGCAGCGACAGGAGAAAAGGTACAAAGGGAACAAAAGCCTTAAAAAATTTCTTATATTACATGCAAAAAACATTATGCGCCTGCAGGAACGCCCCGCGCGTCAGAAACAAAGTGATGAAACAACGAAATCTCTATCTTTCATAAAAAGAAGAACGCCCTATGCAGCATCCACAAGGAGCAGCCAAACATCGCCTTCATTCACCTTGGCCGAGCCAAGGCCCTTGATCCACCTTCCTCGAATACCTCCCTCCAGGGTCAAACAACAAACACGTTCTTTGACCTTCTCTTCTCGATCGAGGACTAGACTCAACTCGGACTGAACGGTAGCAACTTCCCGCATACAGATCCTGAATCGAGGTATCTTCGAAGGACAAGTTGAGGTGAACCTCAAAGATCGAGATCGAGATTTTCCAAGGCTCAGGCCCTGGAATAACCAACCCGGATCTAAGACCATCACAAATCCACAAAAGAGAGCTTCGTATGCAAGAAGGAAAACATGAGACACGCCCTTGCAGGACATCTCCTAGTCCCCCTAGAAACTAGTAAAAGAAGGTTTTAGGGAACAACGTCAACAACTAGCACTGGAAGGAACGACTTGCCTGAAGTACAGAATGTGCCTTCCCCGAAGAAAGAGGCCCCGATGAGCCACAAGACACCAATGCCGGACAACAAGACATACGCCCGAGTTTGCGACTTCCACTCCATATGAGTAGACGCCAAGAGCCAGCCTTATGCTCTCTAAAGGAGTTACCCACGTCAATAGGGCTCACCAGTGCACCTGCAGTTGACCTCCATTTGGGGTATCGTCCCCAAAGGCTCAAAAAGCGCAGGAGCAAATAAATGCCAAGAAGAAAGCAGAAATATATCTCAGGCTGCCTGGGAGGGTCATCCACACCCAGATCGATAAAATCTCTGGGATACCCAAAGATGGCCTACATTTTGGGCATTACCCCAGAGGTCGCAAAATTTAGCATAATTCAGGAGACCCTCAAAACACTGGTCTCAAGGGCCGGCCAATAGAAGGACCAAAAAGAACCCGTGTCAAGTGGCAAAGAAAAAAGGCTGTTTCACATTCATCAAAGCTTCGAATAAAATCAAAGCAGCGCCCCCGCATGGGCGAATCTCCAAAGTAAATTCAAACACATTCCGAAAAAATTATCTATGATATAGAAGATCCCCCCATATGATCACCTCTCGACACCTCTCTTAAGGGGCCCCAGATGTCGTCAACTACCTCCACGTAACCCGGGGGAATCAATGGCTTGAATATGTCGGGCCACCTTAAGCTCAACTGGGAGCTTGAGTATCGGGCTCGATGAAAGCCACACTGACCAATATGGGGTTCGGGAAAATGCTTCATCAGCGGTTGACAACAAACCAAAGCTTTCAACAGACATAAGGATGTATCGAAAAAGGGTAGGGATTGAAAGTAGAAAACCAGTAAAAACATGTTTGTATTCATATAAATCCTTATATACAATTGCCTCTTACATGATTACAAAAGTTTCTTTTACAAAAGGGGAAAGAATACATGGAGCATACAAGTCCAGAAGAGAGCATCCTATGTGTAGCACTTCCAAAGTCGTCCTTCCGGTCACATGACCTCAAAGACAATATCTTCCAAGTTCGGCCCCGGCCAGGATCTCATCCATACCTTCCCGAAATGGCATCTTCAAAAGGAAGTCGGGAGAAGAGCAAAATGACGAAGGGATACCAGAGGAAGCCGAGAAGTGGCTAGGCAAAAAATTCGGCTGGCTCGGACTCCACCTACATATTTCCCCCGAAGCCACTTCTCGATACGTCGCCTCGGCCCGGAATGCAATGGCCGAGTGGAGCCAACCACCACACCCCCGAAATCTAAAGGGGATGTAACAAGCTGAGCCGGCAAAAAAGGGTGAGCAGCGGTGTATAATACGAGCCCCCTCTTGAGCAGCGGTGGATAATCCGAAATGTTTCTCCAAATTAGAGGACACCGACCTCTTATGTCGCTATACCAAGCCAGCAGCAGCAACAACAACAACAACATAAATTACAATGGCATCACAGCAGGGAAAGCCCGTCCTGCCCAAGAAAAATCGGGGGTTGGCCCATGGCTTGACCGATGAAAGATCTTAAGGTCATAGGCCCCAAACATTACAGAGCAAAAAAAAGGCCAGAAAAATGGTGAGGAAATCAAGAAAAGCATGTGTCGATGGAGGCCTCCTGAATGAAGAACTAATCCTAAGGGAGCCCCATATATATAGAGGGAAAAAATAAAGTAACCTACGACGCCATTATCACCCTCAAAAAATGCAATGACAGGCGAAATTAATGCGTTCATGGAAGTTTAAACGATAACGACCAAATGGTGGCACAGAGTGTCAACGATGATGATGCTGCCCCAAAAAGCGAGGGATCATAATATTTCCAAAAGGTCCTAAAGAAGCGGAATGAAAAACACCTCGACTTCTGTGGAGAAAGACTGAGCCATCGGCATAGTGGCATGTCAAGGACCTCGAGAAGGAGCGTCAAAAAAATTTCTTATCTCTTTCCTCTAAGAAACGTGGAGACTATCTGTATGTGGGAAATTGGGAGGCAAATTTTCTTCTACATAGTACTTCAAAGAGTAAATCCCGAAGGCACGAAATCTCGGTTCGATCCCCCCTCGAGACCTAGCCGATGTGTTGCCCAGATCGAGCATTGAGTAAGACCTTGATGTGCAAAGATATTTATCGAAGGATGTGACTGGGCCTGCGAGACTTCTCCAAACGGCTTGACGCCAGTTCTCCTTCAAAGAAATGTAGGCTGTCACATCTCGTTCTTTTATTGTATTTGTTTATTATATTTAGACCCCCCTTTCTTTCTATAAAAGAAAGGTCACCAACACCTTGTAAAATATATCTGGTTGGCTTAACAAAGAAACTAATAATATTCTCTCTCTCTTCCTCTTTGGTATTAAGTCATATTCACCAATAGCTTTTCTCTCGATTTGTCTATTATATTTGGAGATCGTCTTCAACATTCTATTGTTTTTTGATCTGTTCTTCAAATATTTCACTCGAACTTGATCATACAAGGCCTTACTTGCTTAAATACTTATCTGTTATCCCCTTCCCAACTACCATTGACAAGATTACCCTTAATATGCCCGAGGTAGGCTCAAAGTCTGGCCTTGAGGTATCTATTGGTTTGTCCTAAGCATAGAAATGCTCTTTATCGGTTTACTTATAGTTTGGCAAGTTTGGTCTCTATTATTTCACTTAACGTTTAGCATTAATCACTACTCTCAAACTAGCTCGGGAATAGATCACGTATTTTTAGAGTCCCATTTACAAATTTTAATTGTTGTTACCATTTTCACGGTAAACAAGTTGAGCCGTTGGGACCATCTCAGGCACTAGTTGTGCCCATTGTTACTCCATGCCTTTAAGAAGCTCTAGCCCTACTGTTTGCGCTAGACTTGCTCAGGCAGTTTCAGTTCCGATCGCACCAGCCACTTGTTAGGCCGGAGGAGGTGCTTAGACTCCTGCCTCCCGTACTCCAGAGCAGGTGATGTAGGGACTTTAGACACTGGTGGTACTACCAGCCAAGCTGGTTGTAGTTTCTCAAACCTATGTAGTTCCCACTATAACTGATGTTTCACCCTATATATTTGTATGTAAGAATACGTCTTAAGTCAATTGATGTAAGATCATAAATGAGATCATCTATAGAAGTATATAAAGTAATTTATCATGGTACCTTTAATGTTACATATATTGAAGATCATGAACAACATATACAAAGAGGTTTGGAAGGTTTCGAATATAAGGAATTGGAGAAAATAATATTTCGTCAAAAGTCGACAACTTGGGAATATTATAACATGTACTTTTGGGGTGAGATTGGGGTGCTTAGCATGATAAGGAAGTTATGTTATGAGTTATGTTCGTCGTATGATAGTCGTGTGTTATTCTTTGAAGTCAAGCGATTTGTGGAACAAAAGTAGATGAAAGTCATCACACATTAGGTTAATAAGTTTTACTAAAAATTTAGGTCAAATGGAACTACGATTTTCTCCCAATATACTTAGAGTTATAGGGTGTTCCACTTATCAAATTGAACCTCTATGAGTCTATTTTCGAATGCATTAAAATTTTTGTCAATTCAAAATTAGATTAGAGAGATATATATGCATTTTTGCGAGACTGTGCGGCCTACCAGGTAACAAGTAGGTGCATCACCTACTTGCTTATATAAGAGTCCAAAAAGGGCTATTTCGGGTCAGCCAAAGAGCCCAAAATAAGGGCTTATATCCTGCAATATAAAACCTATTACATAACATAATAACCATACCCAAACCCCTACAAGCATCCTCCCAAAATTTTCCCAATAAGCCTAATCGATTTTCTTTCCCTTTCAAATTCTAATTGGAGGTAAAACCTAGAATTTAAAGAACCAAGATAGGAACTGAGTTACCAAAAAAATAAGGTAAGTTTACTTCTCTCTTTCATCAATTTTTTTGCTGTAATTGAATGCTAAGTTGTCCTATATTTGTAAGAACTCACGGGACAGTGATCGAAAGTTGTGAGTTCGAGTTATTCACTTGTAGCAAGCTCTTTTGTGGACAGTTTTGTGTTGTTGTTGGGCTAGGTGTTTTACTACTATTTTGTGGAGCATTCAAGGAGGAAGTGTGTGGATAAACACCACATAAATTTAGGATGACGGGCTGGTCGTTCATCGTAATATTTTTGGGCCGTTTGACTATACCGCAGTGGTCGTTTTGTGATTGAAGAGATTGGGGTGTGCTGGGCTGTTTGGTAATATTTTGTTATGTATATAAGGTTGGAAAATAATGTATATATGTAGTTATTGTTGTGTTCTTGTGTTGTTTTTCTATCTTCAATTGTGAGGAAGTAAGTATTATATAGGAGATGCTGCCCATTTTAATACAAAATAAGCTTGTCGTTCGTTATGCGATAGTTGTACTTTCATAACGTAATGATAGTATTATTATCGTGGTTGTAGATTAAGGTGTAAAGAGAAGTTCAACTTGGTGGTAAAGATTGTGATAAGGTATGATAAGGCTAAACCTTTCTTCATTTTGGTATGATCCCGCAACTACATAAGTTTGAAAGCACGGCATAAAGAGAAGTTCGTATTCCTGAACTTATGCATGTTTCCTATTTCAATAAGTTACAGTATTCTCCCTTATCGGGACTTTATATTCAGTGAATTATTGTCTTCTTCCAGTTAATAATGAATAGGGTATATATATATACACACACAAAAAGTATTATAGTATTTTCACCACCATTGAGCTATAATCGGTAAGCAGCCCCTATTGGGCAACCTTTGATTAGATGGTAAGTTATATATCGAGTCTACTACGGCAGAGTGCCTATGAGCGATCACAGAATGACCGAGATACAAAGGCTAGTATTGTTGATCACCTTTGAGCAAGCTTACTATGGTAGAGCAGTTATAGATACCGAGTCGTATAGGGCCGGACAACCATTTTACTTACTATATTGAGAAAGATGAGTCAATATCAGTAGGTAAGCATATCTTCAATCATATTTGACTCCCAGGTACTTTCAGTTATTATATTATCAGTTTAGTTTCAGCTTTTAGTTATTTTGTTTCCTTATATACTCGGTACATTATCTCATACTAACGTCCCTTTCGCTGGCGACGCTATATTTCATGCCTATAGGTCCTGATAGACAACTAGATAGACCTTCCCAGTAGACTAAGTCAAACATCAACTTGGTTGGTAAGCTCCACTTCCTCGCAGTTACCAGGTCTATACCTTGTAGTCCATTTTATATGTACAAGTTGGATGGGTAGGTCGAGGCCCTGTCCCGATCATGATATAGTTCAGTTATCCCTAGAGGCTTGTAGATGAGTCATGTATATTTTTTATATTTGTATTATGGCTTTACCAGCCCCGTGTAGATGTTTAGTTTGGTAATACTGATAGTAGATGTTATATTTAGATGATTCAGTATATGGCCTCATCGGCCTAAGTTGAGGGTTACCCCTTCAGAGTTCATAGTTAAAGAGTGGTACGCTCAGGCCGAGTATAGCATCTGGTGCCGGCCATGCCTCTTCAGGTTTGGGGCATGACAAACTTGGTATCAGAGTAGTTCTATCCTAGGGATTCTACAAGCCATCTCTATGAGAGTCTTGTTTATGGGTGTGTTGTGCACCACATTTATAAGCTGGAGGCTGCTATGATTTTAGGGATTTCACTTTTTTTTCTTACTCTAGATCTTGTCGTAGAGCTCAGTTGTAAGATTCAAAATCCTAACTTTTATTTTATTCGTAATACAACGATACCTACATTTAGAAAGACGGTTAGTAAGAGATTGAATGTGGTTGTAGAAGAGTTGAGTCAGAAGAACTCAATTTTGCATCATGTTTATGATGAGTAAATATGAGGTCTTCAGCAGATCATATATGTACTAAAATGTGTAAGATTATTAATAAGAAACCCTAAGACATGAATATCTATCCACCTATGTGGTAAAAAAGCAATAAGAAAATCAGAAGGTAGATACAAGTTTCAATAAGTAAAAGAAGCAAGGTGGAGAAGGGTACGAGGTACCCCATTAGTGATGATTATGAATATTTACAATTCAGACAGAGAAATATAAGCATTTTGAGTTACTTTACACAATAACAAAGATATATAATATTTGCCACACCCATCTCAATTATACTCTATGGGAGCTAAAATTTATTGTTTAAGAGAATCATGGGACATCAGGATCTAGCTGGGATTAAAGTAACCCAAAATGGTGGATGATTTGTTATCATTAGCAAAACAAATCGAAGGATAGTGGAAACGTGGTAACATGTCTCTTTGTGAGACACTCAGATGGTGCACTCTAAAATAGAAAAGTCAGATATGAATACTAGAATGTTCAGATATTTCAAAAGACATGCAGTGGAATCTTAAAAGGGATAAATATTTATCTTTGTATAGATCCCATCCCTAGTCAAGAGAGAATGTTAGGTGATCCGAAGAGCCAGTAAATGGAGCAAGGGGAGCTAAAAGTGAAAGACTGTTTTGTTGAAGTTTTCAAAATAAGGTAATAGATGAAAATATTAGTAGGAGAATAAGAAGAGAGTAAATAAAGTACTATGAGTAAGATGTGATAAATGGGTGATAACGGTAAATCAAAAAATGATATGATGACATACTCTATAGTTAAGTGAAAGAAAAGACAAGAGGTAACATGAATTGAGAAAATAAACGAGTATAGGCCAAAAGTCATATCATTATTTTGAGAAACGAGTTGATCAGTCCAACGTGATCACCAGAACAGAAATTTAGACCCCTGGATTAAGAAAAATTAGCATGGGCTAGTGAACAAGATAAACTGAACATCAATTAGGTTTTGAATGATGTGATAACAGTCGATATCAATAGAATTTCAAAGATTAAACCCCAACAATAATAAAATAGACTACAGAAGAATAACCTTTAAAGGTCATCAGGATGACGCTCCGTCAAAGAAAAAACTTTGAGCGGAGTTAAGCTTAGGGGACTAAGTGTGCTAGTTACACAAGCATCACCCTCGTGCGTAAGGAATTCAGTTATCCCTGGTAGATAAGGGTTACCGCAACGCGAGTAAGAGTCAGCGAAGATGTAAAAATACACCAAAGATGAGGAGGTAAACAATATATAGGTAAATCGTCATAGCATTAAATACTAGTACTCCTTTAAAAGGGGAAATACGATGTGATATGGTATGAGGTCATAGTTATGTGGTTCAAGTAACTATGGAATGAGATTTCATCTATTCAGATCCTATAGATATGTTACGACTCCAGAACATTATTCAAGCACGATGTCAGGAGAGGCAGTAAGGGTTCCAACACCAGACGCTATTGATAAATAAATACAAATGAACATTTGATACACTAGGAGCCGAGCAAAAGGTAATTTAAGACAAAATACATAACCCAAGAGAGGTTACGGAGAAAATAAATATGAGCATTCACTTATGAGTACTTAGTAGTTGATTCAGGAAGAACTTATTTATTGCAAGACAAAAGGTCTCAGATAAATCAATAGATCATGTAATATAAACATAGTGAAACCTAGCATCGGAAATTCAATCTCACAGATACGACATCGTAATCCTGGAGAAATATTCAGATAGGAGTTGGGGTAAAACAAGGTATAATATAGGTGTCACGGAAAAAAAAAGAGTGCCACTAGGGAGACAATCAAAATTTCAATTTAGAAGCGACTCTATGAGCACAAGGGCATGGAGGTAAGTAACTAAGGATAATGATAGGCGAGTAAGAACATCATAAATTTTGTGGGGTATACAATGTCATAAGCTCGCAGCTTTGCAAGAGTTAGATGGTCTTCCCCAAGTACTGCAATGAAAGACTAGTTGAGAAAATAAGGAAGAAGGCTTCAAGCTAAGCATAGTGACCTAAAAAGGAAATGATCTTATAACAACAGTCTCACTACAATATTGTATGCACTCTATAAGAAAGTGGTACCTATTGTGACTAAGGAACATGAAGTAAAATCCAAAGTAATTGTCGAGATCATATGAGTTGCACAAAATTAAAATATATGTGGGCACTAAAATAATCCAAGTATTTATGAAGCAAGTGGCAGGACGTCAGGGAACAATAATTGCTTATGTTTAAAGACAACTGAGATGGCACAAAAGGACCAATTTGATCTACGACCCAGAATTAGCTACATTAAGAATGCACTTAAGATTTCAGAGTATTATCCATACAACACATGGGTTGACATTCAAACAACTATAGGAGACTCTCTTAAAGGTTAAAAGAAAGAATTGAGTTCATGTCACATATAAAGGCTTGAATTGTTAGAAGATTATATCATAGATGTTCCATAGCTTCCACGAAAGGCTAAAGTAATAACTAATACCATGAGCCATAGATCAGAAGATAGCTTAATCCTATTTAAAGGCTGAGAGAGTAGTGGAAACTAGCGAGTTACATCAGATAAGTAAATCAACAGTTTGATTGTTAGATCTAGATAATAATAGAAATCTTGATTCAGAACATTGCATAATAACTCTTAATATCAGAGGTACAAAAGATATAGTACAATGTCTATATTTTATATTGGCTCTAAGATAAATATAGTTAAAAGAGTACCAGCCTCATCAGAAGTCAGTATTACGGGCCCGCTAGATTGTGTATACACTAGAGGTGCAAGTATTATAGTAGAGCTTCAAGGTGTGGATGTAAATTCTACCTATGTGAAAGGGAGGTTATGAAAGAGGCGAGAGGTACGATGCGGGATTTAAAGGTAAGTAAGATGAAGAAAAATAAAGTACGACATACTCAAGTACGGAAGGTTATGAATAGTCCAGATATCATATAGAGGGCTAGAAGTGTTGTGATTCCGTATCCAGAAATAATAGTGGTATCGTTAGTGGCATATCTTCTAGCCAATGGTTTCCAGGTACAAAGAGGTCTAGCTAAGAGAGTAAATAAGAGTTAGGTATGCGAGCACCTAATTTTTGTCCCACATAGAAATAATTCCTAAAAATAGACCAAAAATAATTTTAGTGGATTTTAGGAGTTTTTCTTTATTTAGTTATATTTCATACATGTTTAATATTTTAAAATCATAAGAAAAAATCATAAAAATTTTCACATTTTAATTTTATGCCATTTTAGGTTTAATTTACTTTTTAGGAATTAACTACACTTTAATTGTTAGATTAATATATTTAAATCACAAAAATATACATTAGCTTTAATCAATTAGTTTATTTAATTAGTTAAATATCTAGTTAAGTAATTTTGGTAAATAAATTTAAGTGGTAGTAAGGTGGCTATTTTGAAAGATTAAATTTACCTCTTATTTCAAATTGTCCCAATTCTAGGGTCCCAAAATTCCATGCGCAACCGGTTTTTCCCATATTAAAATAACCCTATCCCTTCTCTCTTCTAGATATTAAAACCTAGCTAAGACCTAAAAAGAAATTAGAGCCCTCGTTTCTGAAGCGAGAGCGCCGCCGCTCCTCTTTCCTCCTCCATCTCCAGACCCTCTGTGACGTCCCGGCCGGTCGTCTCATGAGTTACTGCTCCGTTTCCTCTTTTTATTCTTACTATTTGTGAGCATGTGATTTTTGCCCTACGATAACTACTCCCAGAAAATTCAAAATAAAATAATTTTGTGTCGTTTGCAATTATTGTGGATTTTGTTTTATTTTCTCTTATTGTTGGTGTTTGTGTGTGCGTGATTATTTATTTAAATTGATGAAAATACAGAAAAAATGTGTTGCCTTTGCATTCTAGGATTTAATTTTACATTTTTCGATAATTAAGAGTAATTAAGTTTGTTTTACAAAAATGAAAAAATCACAAAAATAATGTAATTCACATTTTAGCATTTAATGTCCAAATTGTATAATTTTACTTTTAATTTGTGTTTAATTTTGTGTGATAATTATTTTAAGAGTTAATAAGCATTTTAAAGTTAATTTTGGGTTTTACAATTTAAATTAGGATTTTTAGGTTTGATTTTGAAGATTAGTTTAAGAAAAGAAAAGAAAAGAAAAGAAAAGAGAGCAAAATACAAAGAAATCGGACTGGGCCATTAAAAATTGACCAAATCCAAGCCCAAAAACACCCTCTTAACCTGGTCCAATTGACCAAGCTTCACAGACGTCTAAACGACGTCATTTTAGTCACACTCGACCTGGACCGTTGATTTAATTAGATCAAACAGTCCAGTCTGTCCCCAACATCATTAAAACGACGCCGTTTCAGGTGTGTTAAACCAAACCGTCCATCACAATCAATCCAACGGTCCAAATCCCATCTCCCTTACCCGTTTAAACCACCCTACCCATTGCCCAACCCGGTCCACCCCCTCATTAAACCAAACGACACTGTTTACCCTCCCGTGTTCAATCTGGATCGTTGGTTCCATTTGATCCAACGGTCTGGATTGATCCCATAATCTAGTATATAAGCCTAATCTCCTACCCAGCCCCCCCAATCCAACCCCCCCATCATCGTCTCTAACGTTCAAAGACACCCTATTTTCCTCCGCCCCCAACCACCGTACTTCGCCCACCGGAAATTGCCTCACAGCGGTTCCGGTAGTGCAAACAGCCCCAAATTTACACCAACTCTTCGCCATAACTTCCCCATCTCCAATCCGCCATTAGTTTTCTCCGAAACCCACCTGATCTTCTCGAATATCCAAAAAACCAACAGCCCCTCCGTCGTGTCTGGTGGCATCACCTCCGATGGCCACCAAATTTACACCCTAGGTTCCCCTCACCT